>JAJEOX010000084.1:0-22878 GCA_020740385.1 Mylabris phalerata | reverse complement strand
GTCAATGACGCAACAACGTTAAGATTGTTTTAAAAAGCGTCGACTGCCGAGTCTGTTGGTTCGGAGCTCGGGCTTGTTCGTGACGGTTATAAATTAGCAGCGACAATTGGCTGCTAACGAAACAGTAAAACAGTTTTCAAATACTACATCCAGAGATCAGAATCTATCTGCCATAGAATCCTGAATTAAATCAGTTATTGAAGAACTGATAAAAGAAGCGATTTTCTAAAGAAATTGTTCCACTATGAATTTAATTATAAAAATTTACTGCAAATATAAAACAAGCGTAAGTCGGTGAGTGACCCTTTATTTACAAAAATTTACATATTTATACAGATATAATGTTCTATTTAAAAACCTTTGTGTAACTGAGACCTTTAGTTAAGTACGACTCGTAAGTTTGGCTCAAGAAACCGTTTTTTAATTGGAAATTATACAACCAGAAATGCCAAAACGTATTAAAAAAGGGAGCAATGCATATCACTGAGCATCTGACTAAAACTCGATTTCCCGAATCACTGAGAATTACGTTGACTGAACACATTGTCTATTTCTTTATCAGTTTCTAATATGTTTTATTTCTTTATGCCCGTTTCCTCTCTATCTCTCTCTTCATTCTCTCTATCCATACCCATAGTATAATTCCTTCTATATCTTACTTTCTACGTAAGTCTTCTGTTTTTTTCTTTTTTCTCACATTTTTTACTCTTCCATTTACCTTAATATTTTCGTTTATATCTTGTTTTCCCCCTTTTTTTTTTCCTCCTTTTTGCCTTTTTTTTTCCTCTCTTTAGCTTCCTTGTTTTTCTTTTATTCCATTTTTTTTCACACACTTTCGACAATCCATTCCTTTTTGGTTGCTTATCTCGGTACTGTTTTTTTATCACCTGTCCTCTTTTATCGCTTTCATATGCACTATTCTCATCTTTGAATCTTCTTTATTTGAGTACTTTCGGCTACTTCACACTCTATAATTTATTTCTTGATTTTTTTCTCTGTCTTCGTGTCCCTTCCTTTTCTCGTTATGTTTATTCGTCCTGGTTCTTTTTTCCTGTTCCCTTCTTCTCCCGTCTTTCGCCATTCTCCAGTCTCGATTTTCTTTCGTCAGTTCTTTTATTTTCCTTTATTCATCGCGCAATGTATTTAAATCATTTTCTTTTTGATCTCTTTTTTATTTATGTTTTATTTGTTTCCTTTCTTTTAAAATAAATTTTCCGTAAGTTTTCGGAGTTTGCGAATTGAGGTTTCAATGGAATTAAAAATGTATAATTTCGGTTTTTAATCATGGCCCGAATGTGATCGTTCTTATTGCTTCCTCATTTCGGTGTAGTCAGGTATTAACCCGAAATAGAAGTCAAAAGTTCGCGAACAAAACTGTGAATAAGAACGGAGGCGTTTTATTACTTTACAATGCATAATTGTCATAGAACACGCAAATAATAAAGATAGGATTAAAATATAGTTGCTTAGTTATTATCATCATTATAATTATTACTGTTGTTGTTGTCGTTGATAAAAATCGATTTTTTAATGACCTCAAGTTATTCCCACTGCCAAACAACAATTAAAATAATTTTTTTATGGTTGCATTTGAATCATTCAAATGACTTGATCGAATTGTGTGTTGCCAACAGGGCAGTCTCTTACTTTTATGATTTAAGACTACTATACTACGGTACTCTTCTATCTCTTTCTTCGATAATGAAATTTAATAGAGTACCGCAACGATTAGAGGCATTCTATGAAATTGAAATTGCTAACTTTTAACGGTCGTTATTATTCGAAAAACAAAACCAAACGCCAAAAAACTCCAAGACCACAAAAAAAATGATTGAGTCATCGCCAAAAACCCTCCACTATCGTGTTAAATCATCGATTTTAATGTTTATTCAACGTCAAAATTAAAGTTTTCATCCGTTTTATAATTTTAATATTTTCATAAATTAAATTCGACTTTTTTTTGATTGGTAATCTTACGAATTGCATCAACAAACCTGAAACTCAATCCGTGTGAGTTTTGTCGAGATGAGGTCCGAATGTTGGGATTATTAACCACTGACACGATTCCCTGGAAAATCTCCGTTTCTGTTTCAATTTTGAACGGAACATTTTGTTAATAACTACGACTATAATGGAGTGGATCTTAGTTGAGTGTTGATCACGTGAAATTTGTTTAGAAAGTGTAGTTCGTTAACAAAATTCTCAAAGTATCATCGGATGCAAGCGCGAAACCATTGTAAATCTCTCGTCATTTATCGCTTGAGGTGTGGATGGATATATAGAAATATGAGAAAATTCCGTTTATTTTGAAATATTTCCGCAATTTGTCCAGTTATTTATCTGTTTTTAGCCGATAAATTTAATAATGTCTTCGGGTCTTAATGATGTATTTTTCCAAGATAATTAAAATGGATATAGTTTTTGATTTATTTCGAAATGATGTTTGTGGTTGTTTTGGTTTCTTGAATTAAATAAGCTTAATTGTGAATTTGTTTCAATTTGAATTAAAACATTGAACAGAAAGAGCATTCAGCGTGACGCTCATGTAAAATATTGTTTTCATAATTGACACGTACATGAGGAATAATCAATCTTTACCACGATATATCATCTAAAAACTTACAGTAATCACATCTATATCATTTATCCAACATGAAATTTAAACTAAAACTTTAGTAATTATAAAAAAAATTGCACAAGTAACACAATTGTACAATTATCCGTCCGTTTGTCTTGTCCTGCGCTTGAGCAACAGAATTCAGTAAATTAAATTATCAATTTCTTTCGAATTTAGTCCGATTCACCTCTTCCCTTTGCTTCCAAGATATTTCTGAAAAATCTCAGCCACTATTAGGACTCGTAGTCCCACTCTTCGAGACGCCACAGTTCTCGTTATTCTAACAATCCACTTTTAAATTGAGTCAGTCTCAGAACTGTTTCATTTGTATGGTTTTTGATTGAGATTTTAGGGTTTCAGCGTGTGATTAGTTTTTACCAAAATCAAACCACTTCTGACAGGATGTATAATGTTGGAAAAACTTGTGTGAGTCCAAAAAAGGATCCTTGTTTGGATCTCACTTACGTGGTAATTCACGAATTAGATATGTCTGTTAATCATTATCTTGTGATTTTGACGATCAACGCTATATTAATCCCAGTTACAAGATAATTAATGAACCAGAAGTAGCTCTTATCTAACTCTGTCTTTCTGGAAGCTGTGACAATTTCCGAAGATTGTGTGGCTCTACTATTTTTCATCTAACTTGACTATGGTGTAATTAGCGAACTAGATGTGTCAACTTGGAAAATTTTTAGATGATCAGAGCACGTATTCAATTTAAAATTCAAAATATTGTTTTTAAAAGTAAGTTTCGTTCGAATACTCTTACGTTTTTATTAATTTTTATTAATTTTATTTATTTTGAAAAAACAATTATGAAATATTAATTTTGAAATTCCACGAATAGTTGAAGAATTTATTAAAAGAACAACATACCTACTGTTCTAACAATTTCGAATTTATTTTGACTCAAATGATAATTTGCGTTTTAAATAATTGTAAATTCGTTATTAGCGATCGATATATTTGTCCAATGTTGTTCAATTTGAATTAATTTGTTTATTTAATTGTTAATAACAGAGATTCTAGGCTTATGGTGGAGATATTAAAGGTGTGACTTTTGTTTGGTAGCTTGTTGTTTTCTGTAAACAGAATGGATTATTTTTTCCTCAGCAACAACGATTTCATTTCTTATTGTTTATCAATTATTCATAATAATAGGCGGAAAATTTTAATTTTTCAATCGGTCCCTAAAATAGTCGCTTTTGCCAAATAATGGCGATAAAGGCATTTCAAAAATTGTTGATTGTTTCTTTGATTTTTCCTGTACCTGTGATCGAATCGTAAATATTGTACGGATACGATTAAATAAAAAAAATAAATTTTAAAAATCTATCATAGAGAATTCAATAGAACCTAAGGCTTCCTTTTCGTCGTCTTTTCGTAGAAAATCAATAATGAACGAAAACAATAACACCGTTATAATTGATATTGTTTAAAGGTAACGATTTCGTTTCGTTTGATGAATTTTTTCAGGCAAATTGAAAAAGTATACCGCTCGAATATTGGCGGTTGTAAATTTCTCCTTGATAACTATAATTATGCAAAAATTCGCCACATTAACTTGTCCAAGATAGCTTTTTCTATTGTTGTTTTCTATTTTTTTCCATCCTGTATAAACACGTCTCAAGTCTTTCATTTATACTTTGTACGCTTTATATAAAGAGTTGAATCCCCAACCAGTATGTATCATTTACATACAATTTTTTTTCGCGTGTGACAGTGACATAATATAGTCGTTTCGGAGAAGAACCCCAAAATGCATTTTTAAAATATTCAAGATTGTTTTGTCTATCATCATCATTACCATCATCACAATTTTTATTATCAGTATAGGAAGAAATTTAGTTTTGTGTTAATTTTTATTGTTCATTACCAATGAGCCTATTTGGGAATGTTGTTGTTATTTATCTCCCGTGCGAGTTGCGAAAAATTATAAAACTTCATTTAAAAAATGGCATATCCACATTGTATATTTGGCATCGTAAAAATTCACAATTGATTGTCTCATTTAGGTTTTAGTTCGGTTTAATCAGATAACGGTAGATTTAAATCGCTGATATTCATTTGACTTTTCTATGATTATATCTCAGTTGTACAGCTTTACTCGTGTTTCACAAGCATTTTCTTGATTCAACAACGATTTCAAGAAATTGGAATAAAATTTTGCGTCCAAATCACCAAAAGGCGGGGAGTATGAGGATTTTATGGTCTTTAGTTGTTCGATTTCTTTAAAATTATCGATCCTTCTGGGTACAATTGGCTTGCAGAATGGTAACAATTTAATTGCCTCACGAGTTGAATTTCTGACTGTAATACAAAATTAGAAATAAATAATCATTTTTCTAATAGATTGTATGCGGAAGTAATAAATAATGAATCTCAGTTAAATTTAGGTTAATTTGAAAACAAAATTTTTGAGCATTTCCAAAAAATTTTAACACTATCATCAGTTTTTAATGAATTTTGTTACCAAATTGGAATCAACTCTGAATTCTAAATAATTATTTTTTATTCTGTTAACAAATTGTAACGAGGAGGAGACTATATTGACTTATAATGAAGCCACGCAAATTTTGTATAGAATTTCATTGTTAAATCGTGAAGTAGAGGCCATTGTTACACTTTTAATTCCTTCTAAGATAAATTTCCAAATATCTGGCTTGATTTTTCATCCAAATTCTCGATTTTTTTGACAAAATATGCCAGTTAAGGTGAGACAATTTAGCGACCTCTCGAGTTAAATTCTTGATATATTCTAAAATAAGTTATCAATTTACCAATTTTTTCTGCACTTTAGTTGTCAAAAAGTTAAAGTGCCGAACTTTTGAGTTAAAAAAAAACAAACCGAAACGTAATAAAACGTACGACTTTATACTCATTCATTTCCTTGTCGTTTCTATTTCTTCCGATTATCCGTCTAACTTTACCGTCTTCCTTTTATGTTGTTAAACCTATAAAATGAGATGCTATTTGGAATGAATTTTCCTCAAATATAAGACGCATTTTTCAGGTTTCAATATTGATTAAATTAAAATTACAACATGGGGGAATTCTCGTAAGAATCAGCAAAAAGAATCGATGGAAATGAGACTGTAATGGTATTGATGACAGTTTGATTGATAAAAATTCTCATTAGCTAGATCTGAATCAAAAAAATCGCTATTATAACGGGCATTCGTTTCAAATAATAATCCAGTTATATTTTATGTTGGTTGTTATGTGTTCTAGTTTGCTTGTTTTCTACATTATTTTTCCCACTATTAAATTATCTTTTTTATAATTGAGAATGTCAATTCAATTGAGCATTATACTGGTATAGTTATGCTGTCAAAGTACACATTTCTATACTTATAACGAACTCTATAGGCGTGACTGATTATCTTCAATACCTTCAAACTTACAATTTTGGAATAATAGACGAAAGTATTGCATCTTTTTATCGGACAACTATTTAAATAATATAACAAGTTTCTTCTTCTGTTCGATACGAATTTTCTACGCTTATAAACCAGCGGGAAACCTGTTCCTTTGCCGTTGACGTTCCCCTGGAGATTTCTTCAAAAATCCCTAATTCACGCCGAATTAAAAGGTTAAAACAAACCAAGGGCGATAATTGGTGGATGCCTCGTCACAAGTTTTCGATCTGATTATTTTTTATTGGACTGGTTTACAAAAGAGGAATTAAATTTGCGAAATTTCGATCATTTATTCTAAATTTTAACGCATAAAAATAGCCACAACCCATTCCTGATTGATGGAGGTGCTGTTATCCAAACAAGGATAATTTTTTGGGCTCACACAAACATTTCCAACATTATACATCCTGTCTGAAGTGGTTTGATTTTGTAAAACTAATCACACGCTGAAACCCTAAAATCTCAATTAAAAACCATACAAATGAAACAGTTCAACTGAGATGACTCAATTTAAAAGTAGATTGTTAGAATAACGAGAACTGTGGCGTCTCGAAGAGTGGGACTACGAGTCCTAATAGTGGCTGAGATTTTTCAGAAATATCTTGGAAGCAAAGGCAAGAGGTGAATTGGACTAAATTCGAAAGAAATTGATCATTTAATTTACTGAATTCTGCTGCTCAAGCGCTGGACAAGACAAATGGACGGATAATTGTACAATTGTGTTACTTGTGTTATTTGTTTATAATTACTAAGGTTTTTAGTTTAAATTTCATGTTGGATAAATGATATTGTTATGATGTCTGTAAGTTTGTAGATAATATATCGTGCTAAAGATTTATTATTCCTCAGGTTCGTGTCAATGAAGAAACAATATTTTACATGAACGTCACGCTGAATGCTTTTTCATTTCAATGTTTTTATTAAAATTAAACAAATTCACAATAACGCTCATATCATTCAACAAAACAAAACAACCACAAACATCATTTTGAAATAAACCAGAACTATATCCATTTTTATTATCCAGAAAAAATACATCATTAAGACCCCGAAGACATATTAAAATTTATCGGCTAAAAACAGATAAAGAACTGGGCAAATTGCGGAAATATATTTAAACAAACGGAATGTTCTCATATTTCTTTATGACCATCCATATCTCAAGCGATAAACGACGAGAGATTTACGTGATTTTCACGTTTGCACCCGAAGTTACATCGAGAACTTAGAAGACGAACTACACTTTCTGAACAAATTTCACGTGATCAACACTCAACTAAGATCCATCTCATTATCGTCCTTGTTATTTACAAAATGTTCCGTTCAAAATAGAGACAGGAATGGAGATTTTCCTGGGAATAGTGTCAGTGCTTAATAGGCCTTATATTCAGACCTCATCTAGACAAAACTCACATGGAATGAGTTTCTGGTTTGTTGATGCAATTCGTAAGATTACCCTATCATAAAGAAATCGAATTTAATCAATGAAAATATTAAAATTATAAAACGGATGAAAACTTTAATTTAGACGTTGAATAAACATTGAAATCGATGATTTAACACGATAGTGGAGGGTTTTTGGCGATGATTCAACCATTTTTTTGAGGACTTGAAGTTTTTGGGCGTTTGGTTTTGTTTTTCGAATAATAACGACCGGAAAAGGTAGCAATTTCAATTTCATTGAATGCTTCTAATCGTTGCGGTACTCTATTAAATTTCATTTTCAAAGAAAAAGAGAGAAGAGTACCGTAGTATAGTAGTCTTAAATCAAAAAATTTAAAGACTGCCCTGTCGGCCACACACAATTCTATCAAGTCATGAGAAAGATTGAAATACAAACATAAAAAAACTCGTTTTTATTGTAGTTTAGCAGTGGGAATAACTTGAGGTCATTAAAACTTCGATTTTTATCAACGACAACAACAACAGTAATAATAATAATGATGATAATAACTAGACAACTATATTTAAATCCTATCTTGATTATTTCCTGTTCTTTGACAATTATGCCATGTAAAGTAATGAAATGCCACCGTTCTTATTTACAGTTTTGTCGCTAACTTTAAACTTCTATTTCGGGCTATCGCTGGCTACACTAAATGAGAAGCTAAAAGAACGATCAATTAGGCCATAATTAAAAACCTAAATTATACTATTTTTAATTCAATTGAACCCTCAATTCGAACACGAAAACTCACGGAATATTGATTTAAAGGAAGGAACAATAAACATAAAAAGAGAAAAAAGAAAATGATTTAAATGCAGAAAGAATAATGGAAAATAAAAAACTGGAGAAATGGAAACTGGAGAATGGCGAAAGACGGGAGAAGAATAGAAAGAAAAAGAACTGACGAATAAAACATAACGAGAAAGGAAGACACAAGACAGAGAAAAAATCAAGAAATAAATTTAGAGTGAAGTAGGCGAAAGTACAAACAAGGAAGATAAAGATGAGAATGTTGAAAGCGAAAAAGAGGACTGGAGATGAAAAAACAGACCGAGAAAGCACCAAAAAAGGAACGGATTTTCGAAGTTTGTGAAAAAATGGAATTAAACAAAAACAAGGAAGCTAAAGAAAAAAGGGAAAACAAGAAATAAAGAAAATATTAAGTAAATGGAAGTAAACATATGGGAAAAAGGAAAACAGGAACTACGTGGAAAGATAGGTAAGAAGAATATATATGGAAAGGAGAGAGAGAAAAAAAGAGGGAACTGACAATAGAAAACAAAAAAATAAGAAAGTGATAAAGAGAGAGAAAGAGTTGAGTCACTTAAGTCTCAGTGATTGGGAACGAATTTGTAAATGCTCAGTCATTGCTTGCTTCATATTTTACTACGTTTGGCATTTGTTGACCAATTTCCTATGAAAAACGGGTTCTTGAGCCAAACTACGGTCCAACGTAACGAAAGTCACCGTCAACTAAGATTAAATAGCATATTGTTCTGTATAAATATGTAAAGTTGAGTACTAAAGGGTCACTCACCGACTTCTCGCTTGTTTAATATTTCCGTAAATTTTGATAATAAATTCAAAGTCGAACTAATTCTTTAGAAAATCGCTTCTTATTCTGTTTTCAATCACAGATAAAAATTCAGAAACTTTGATTTTAGGTCAATACATTGTAAATATTGATGAAGTATACAAATGAAATTAACTCAACCGAGTAAAATATACGCTGTTGCCTATGTTACAATTATTTCTATAACCATCCTCTATTCATTTAATCATTTTAAACAAATGGGTCTTATTGATCTCAATTATTGTGAGGTAAATCGCGTCTTCTTACATTTATTTGATTTAAAAGAATTCCCGTTCGTGTTCTTTGATGTCAATAAAGTCGATTTATGACAAATGAGACAGCAACTTGAAGGAAAAACGTGGCAACTGAGCTTGATCATTAGGTTCCAAAAGTGAGGTTATGTTTCTAATTCGTCCAATATTTGGTCATGTTTTCATTAGAAATTTTGGTGCTGTTATAATTGTTTATTAATTATTAATAAAATGATAATATGTGGAATTTCATCGTTTCTCAAAGTCACTGTAACAATGAACTAACAATCAGCCAATTCGAACAATTGTAGTGTTTACAAACTTCAAGGTATAAAATACGAATAAAATTCACTTATTTTTTCAAATTTCTAATCATTTCTCCATTTTAGGCAATTATAAATGATTGTCATAGGAATTTATTCAATTTCGAAGGTTTCGTTGAACACAATTGAAAAGGAATTCAAAATTCTGAATCGATCGATTCTAACTCAAATCTTAAGAAATAAAAGTTATTAGGGTTTGAATAAAAATTGCTCTCATGTTGAATGATACGACAATGGAACATTCGTTATTTTCGACCACATTTCTGGTAATCATTCTGACATTTTTACAAATCAGTAAAACAATTTAGAAATTCTTTTTTTTTATAACACGATTCGTGGTCCATTTTAGATGGAAGTTATGGTTGAATTAAGTGGTAGAAACTCCATCACCGAATTATTGGTCGACAGTTTAACGTATTATGGAGAGAGGTTATACAAATGTATTGAACCAACAATAATCAGGATGATTGTAAAGATTTCAATGAAAATTGGTCTTGTCTTCAATGGACATTAAGTTATTTTCGTAAATAATTCATATAATCGTAGAGGTGTGATTTTGTGGATTGTTAAAAGTCTATCACTATCTTTTTGTAATCAAAATTCACAAGCTTAATGGAAGATTGACGAGAACATGACGGATTAAAATTTCTCATTTGACAGACGTATCAATAATGGCGCCAAATTTAAAATTTAAACGAATTTAATATACAGCTATAATTGAACCTTGTGAACTATTTTACATGTTATCATTATCAATACCACTATCAATACTATTAATCGAACTCGCCATTATTGTTAATAAAATACGAAATTACTAAGTTAAATCACCGACAAATAAGAAAATTCGAAATAACCGATAAAAATCGATAAATTCGATCAAATGCAAAATAATTGATCGAAAACACAAATAAGCGACACGAATACAAACAAACGATATAAATATACAATATTAAGTGAATAATCGCAGGCAATCAAAAATTGAAAAAATTAAAAACAACCAACAACGGACAACTTACAGGTTGCAAATAAATATAGAGGTACAGGTTTCAAATTTTTTCATTGTTAACTTGACGTGACCATCTACTACGTCACTAAAAGTCTAGCGTACCAATCTTATTTCTGATAATTCCCCATTTTTTGACATATACGTTTAGGAAATTTTGTTTTGTTATGTTCTCGTCAAGATTCAATTACCTCCCCGTGTACCGAGAATATCTTGTCATTTCACATATAGTTAATTGGCAATAAATTTAAATTATTACGTAACTATTATTATTAGATTATTACCGAACTCTTCTTTTCAATGACGTAGTTCCTTTCAAGAAGAAACAATTGCTTTGTTTGGTTATTTTCAAATTTTGAGCCTTTATATACATCCAATTATGGTTATTTTCATTACAAAAGACGGAAAATGATTCTTAGCGGACCAATTGTGTTTGTTCTTTCTCCAATTAAAATCTTATAATCCGAATGAATTGAGTATACCACGTTTAATTTTTTTATACAAAATAGATTATTAGAGCTAAAGGGTAGAAATTAAGGTAAAATCTGGATACTTTTTGTTAATTTCTAAAGTTGATTTTATGGGAGATCAAGTGTACGTTCTTTTTTGTCAAAAATTTGACAAAGAATACGATTTATAACTTTGAAAAAATTCTTAAGTTCTTTCTTAATGCTAGATAATCAATTTTTAACAAACTCGGATACTAAATGTGGAAATTTGACGATTGATAAATTTTTTAGTCCTTTATGGAGCTGTATTTTTAACTTTCCTTTTTAATTCTAAGCAATGTCAATTCTTAATTTTCAATTTTTAACTAATTCTACGATTCATTATATGTAAGTGTTAATAAAGAAGGAACTTTGCTTATTAACGATAAAATTACCGTCCCTCTTTAAATTTTCATTTGTTTTAATTAGTTGGCATTTTTAATAGAAAATTAAATTAATAACGGTTTATTTAAGGTGGTGATCTGAGAAAATAACTGTAATAAATCACCCTGTAGATTTAGTACTAATTAATATAATCAGCTACGCCACAGTAAGTTCCAGCATCATCGGTTCTCACGTTAGTCATTTTTAAGGGTTTTGAATAACGATATTCAGATTAAATAAAAATCTAGATAATATAGATCTAGACTAAATAGAATCATGAGAATATGGATAATTTTGAGCATAAGTGACGAAATCACGCAAGTAAATCGTGGGAAACTTAAAGATGACTAAATTTTGTAAAATTATGAGATAGAAAGGGGGGAGAACGGAGATGCACCATATAAAAGACTGAATTGAAAGAGAAAAAGAAGGCAGTCTGTCAGAGAACCTGTGACCGGTGTTCGCTTGTAAAAGCAAAAGCGTTAAGACGCAGCTTTGAATCGGGAATTAGTCAGTTAGGGAATCTGTGACCGGTGTTCGTTTAAAATCTCTCGTTGTAAAAGTCAAAGCGCTAAGACGCAGCTTTTAATCGGGAAATGTAAAGTATAGTTTGTGTTGTTTAAATTGGAATATTGAAGAAGCCTCTAAGAAGGTCTTCAGTGTTGTATTATTGATTGGAAAGAAAATTGGAATAAAGTCAATTGTTATACGGGAATATTGTGGTATTATACCTGACTACCACGAAAATTATTAAGAAGTGGCTAGGGATATCCAGTAGCTGTAAAAGATAAGTTTTTTTTTTACTATAATTTTCTATATCTTACCCTGCCGAATTTAATGCTTGATTTGAAAGATAAACTGTTTTCCGATTTTTGTTAATTTAGCTTAAAGTAGAAAGAAGTGCTTGAGCGTTTTTTTTTCTTGTTTTTGTAAATTTTGCAATTGTTTTGATACTCGAATAATTAATTGATTTAAAGTGAAATTGTTTTGTTAATTTCTACCTTAACTAATTAGGAATTTAAAGAGTGACAGTGCTCAAAACGAATTCACAGTCTGGTGGCAGAATAGACACCAATTGTATCCGCTACCTGTGCAGGTAAGAACCACCCGCGCACATAACATAACCAAGGATTGCTACAAAATCTGTAGGGCTGGCACATTGTATTAACTTCGACAAAATGGCCGTTGAACTGCAAATTTCAAATTTTAAAAACCAAGATGAATCGCTCTATTCTTGAAAATGATGTTTTCTTTCTGGAAGTTAATCTTGAACTTTATTAACATCCGTGAATTCATCCCTAAGCAAGTAAATGTATGAGGATACGAAAATTTGAGTGAAGGCATGATATGCTACACTATCTCAAATGTATCTACTTAGAGGGCCTATAACGCCGTTTAAGTTCGCTTTAGCCTACGGTTTTGTGAACGTAGATCAGCTTCTTATTTAACTCTATAGTCTGAATTAACGACAAACAATTGAAACAAGAGCACGTAAAGTATATTACTAATTTTCAGAAAGAATCGGACCTCAAAATCGTAGACTATTGCGAGCTGAAATTGCGTTGCATACTCAATATGTGAAAAAGAGAGGTGGCTGGGATATGAAAAAGAAATATATAGTCTGTTAACAAAGATTGAATTGAAAATCATAATGAGATCTGTTCTGTTACAATTTTTACTCAATAATGTTCTGTTTTTCACCTACTATGCTGAGGTATGGCAATGATGACGACTGAAAATCTAGGAAACTGACAAGTTTTTTTCTCGGAAATTTTCTTCTAAATGTGCGCGGTTAGAAAATTGAATCAAAAATAGAGGTTCAAATTAAAAAAAATAAATTTTGATGACGCAATTTTGTCGCTGCGGTAACTTGTAAAGTCGTTTTGATAACCATAAAAAATAATGAAAAAGAGGTACCAGTCTCGGCATTTTTCGAAATTTGGATGAATAAAAGAGTTGCTTGCATTTGCGGGAATTTTGATTCCCACAGTATATGGTAATTACCGCATTTCACCTCGTAGTAGGCAATTCCTCATTCCTTACTGTCATAGATCGACAGATACTTTGATAAATTTGACAATTGCCGATTACCGATGGAAACGCGACTTTCTGTTGTCTTAACAATTTGTCAATGACGCAACAACGAGAAGATTTGTTAAAAACGTCGACGCCGAGTCTGTTGGTTCGGAGCTCGGGATTGTTCGTGACGGTTATAAATTAGCAGCGACAATTGGCTGCTAACGAAACAGTAAACATTTTTCAAATTATCCAGTGTTCAGTCTGCTTAGAATTCTGAATTAATCAGTTATTGAAAACTGAATAAGAAGCGATTTTCTAAAGAAATTGTTCAACTTTGAATTTATTATCAAAATTTACGCAAATATAAAACAAGCGAGAAGTCGGTGAGTGACCCTTTATTACACAATTTTACATATTTATACAGAATAATATGCTATTTAACCTTTGTTAACTGAGACTTTAGTTAAGTACGACCGTAGTTTGGCTCAAGAAACCGTTTTTTATTGGAAATTATTCAACAAATGCCAAACGTATTAAAACATGAAGCAAGCTATCACTGAGCATTGATTAACTCGTTCCCAATCACTGAGCATTGACTAACTCGTTCCCAATCACTGAGAATTACGTGACCGAACACATTCTATTTCTTTATCACTTTCTAATTTTTTTATTTTCTTTTGCCCGTTTCCTTTCTATCTCCCTCTCTCTCTCTCCTTCCCATATATATTCTTCTTATCTTTCTTTCTACGTAGTCTCTGTTTTCTTTTTTCTCACATTTTTACTTCCATTTACTTAATATTTTCTTTATATCTTGTTTTCCCTTTTTTCTTTGGCTTCCTTGTTTTTGTTTTATTCCATTTTTTCACACACTTCGACAATCCATTCCTTTTTCGGTGCTTTCTCGGTCTGTTTTTTTATCACCTGTCCTACTTTTCGCTTTCACCATTCTCATCTTTGTCTTCCCTATTTGTACTTTCGCCTACTTCACTCTATATTTATTTCTTGATTTTTTCTCTGTCTTGTGTCTTCCTTTCTCGTTATGTTTTATTCGTCTGTTCTTTTGCTTTCCCTTCTTCTCCCGTCTTTCGCAATTCTCCAGTCTCGATTTCTTCAGTTCTTTATTTTCCATTATTCTCTCTGCATTTCAATCATTTTCTTTTTTCTCTTTTTATGTTTATTGTTCCTTCTTTTAATAAATTTTCCGTTAGTTTTCGAGTTCGAATTGAGGGTTCAATGGAATTAAAAATTGTATAATTTCGGTTTTTAATCATTGCCTAATTGATCGTTCTTATTGCTTCTCATTTCGTGTAGTCAGGTATTGCCCGAAATAGAAGTTTAAAGTTCGCGACAAAACTGTGAATAAGAACGGTGGCATTTCATTACTTTACATGGCATAATTGTCATAGAACAGCAAATAATCAAGATAGGATTAAAACATAGTTGCTTAGTTATTATCATCATTATAATTATTATTGTTGTTGTTGTCGTTGATAAAAATCGAAGTTTTAATGACCTCAAGTTATTCCCACTGCTAAACAACAATTAAAACAATTTTTTTATATTTGCATTTGAATCATTCAAATGACTTGATCGAATTGTGTGTTGCCGACAGGGCAGTCTATTACTTTTATGATTTAAGACTACTATACTACGGTACTCTTCTCTCTCTTTCTTCGATAATGAAATTTAATAGAGTACCGCAACGATTAGAAGCATTCTATGAAATTGAACTTGCTAACTTTTACGGTCGTTATTATTCGAAAAACAAAACCAAACGCCAAAAAACTCCAAGACCACAAAAAAATGATTGAGTCATCGCCAAAAACCCTCCACTATCGTGTTAAATCATCGATTTTAATGTTTATTCAACGTCAAAATTGAAAGTTTTCATCCGTTTTATAATTTTAATATTTTCATAAATTAAATTCGACTTTTTTTTTGATTGGGTAATCTTACAAATTGCATCAACAAACCAGAAACTCAATCCGTGTGAGTTTTGTCGAGATGAGGTCTGAATGTTGGGATTATTAACCACTGACACGATTCCCTGGAAAATCTCCGTTTCTGTTTCAATTTTGAACGGAACATTTTGTTAATAATTACGACGATAATGGGGTGGATCTTAGTTGAGTGTTGATCACGTGAAATTTGTTTAGAAAGTGTAGTTCGTCAACAAAGTTCTCAAAGTATCATCGGGTGCAAACGCGAAACTTAGTAAATCTCTCGTCATTTATCGCTTGAGGTGTGGATGGATATCTTGAAATATGAGAAAATTCCGTTTATTTTGAAATATTTCCGCAATTTGTCCAGTTATTTATCTGTTTTTAGCCGATAAATTTAATAATGTCTTCGGGGTCTTAATGATGTATTTTTCCAAGATCATTAAAATGGATATAGTTTTGATTTTTTTCGAAATGATGTTTGTGGTTGTTTTGTTTTCTTGAATTAAATAAGCGTAATTGTGAATTTGTTCAATTTTAATTAAAACATTGAACAGAAAGAGCATTCAGCGTGACGCTCATGTAAAATATTGTTTCTTAATTGACACGTACATGAGGAATAATCAATCTTTACCACGATATATCATCTAAAAACTTACAGTCATCACATCTATATCATTTATCCAACATGAAATTTAAACTAAAACTTTAGTAATTATAAACAAATTGCACAAGTAACACAATTGTACAATTATCCGTCCGTTTGTCTTGTCCAGCGCTTGAGCAACAGAATTCAGTAAATTAAATTATCAATTTCTTTCGAATTTAGTCCAATTCACCTCTTCCCTTTGCTTCCAAGATATTTCTGAAAAATCTCAGCCACTATTTGGACTCGTAGTCCTACTCTTCGAGACGCCACAGTTCTCGTTATTCTAACAATCTACTTTTAAATTGAGTCATCTCAGTTGAACTGTTTCATTTGTATGGTTTTTAATTGAGATTTTAGGGTTTCAGCGTGTGATTAGTTTTACAAAATCAAACCACTTCAGACAGGATGTATAATGTTGGAAAAACTTGTGAGAGTCCAAAAAATGATCCTTGTTTGGATCTCACTTACGTGGTAATTCACGAATTAGATATGTTTGTTAATCATTATCTAGTGATTTTGACGATCAACGCTATATTAATCCCTGTTACAAGATAATTAATGAACCAGAAGTAACTCTTATCTAACTCTGTCTTTCTGGAAGCTGTGACCATTTCCGAAGATTGTGTGGCTCTACTATTTTCATCTAACTTGATTATGGTGTAATTAACAAACTAGATGTGTCAACTTGGAAAATTTTTGGATGATCAGAGCACGTATTCAATTTTAAAATTCAAAATATTGTTTGATAAGTAAGTTTCGTTCGTATACTCTTACGTTTTTATTAATTTTTATTAATTTTATTTATTTAGAAAACACAATTATGAAATATTAATTTGATATTCCACGAATAGTTGAACAATTTATTAAAAGAACGACACACCTACTGTTCTAACAATTTCGAATTTATTTTGACTCAAAGGATAATTTGCGTTTTAAATAATTGTAAATTCATTATTAGCGATCAATATATTTGTCCAATGTTGTTCAATTTGAATTAATTTGTTTATTTAATTGTTAATTACAGAGTCTCCAGGCTTTTGGTGTTGATATTAAAGGTGTGACTTTTGTTGGTAGCTTGTTGTTGTCTGTAAACAGAAAGGATTATTTTTTCCTCAGCAACATCGATTTCATTTCTTATTGTTTATCAATTATTTATAATAATAGGCGGAAAATTTTAATTTTTCAATCGGTCCCTAAAATAGTCGCTTTTGCCATATAATGGCATTTCAAGGCATTTCAAAAATTGTTGATTGTTTCTTTGATTTTTCCTGTACCTGTGATCGAATCGTAAATATTGTACGGATACGATTAAATAAAAAAATTAAAATTTTAAAAATCTATCATAGAGAATTCAGTAGAACCTAAGGCTTCCTTTTCGTCGTCTTTTCGTAAAAAATCAATAATGAACGAAAACAATAACACCGTTATAATTGATATTGTTTAAAGGTAACGATTTCGTTACGTTTGATGAATTTTTTCAGGCAAATTGAAAAAGTATACCGCTCGAATATTGGCGGTTGTAAATTTGTCCTTGATAACTATAATTATGCAAAAATTCGTCACATTAACTTGTCCAAGGTAGCTTTTTCAATTTTTTTCCATCCTGTATAAACACGTCTCAAGTCTTTCATTTATACTTTGTACGCTTTATATAAAGTGTTGAATCCCCAACCAGCATGTATCATTTACATTCAGTTTTTTTTCGCGTGTGACTGTGACATAATATAGTCGTTTCGGAGAAGACCCCAAAATGCATTTTTAAAATATTCAAGACTTTCTTGTTTATCATCATCATCATCATCATTATTACCATCACAATTTTTTTTATCAGTATAGGAGGAAATTTAGTTTTGTGTTAATTTTTATTGTTCATTACCAATGAGCCTATTTGGGAATGTTGTTGTTGTTTACCTCCTGTGCGAGTTGCGAAAAATTATAAAACTTCATTTAAAAAATGGCATATCCACATTGTATATTTGGCATCGTAAAAATTCACAATTGATTGTCTCATTTAGGTTTTAGTTCGGTTTAATCAGATAACGGTAGATTTAAATCGCCGATATTCATTTGACTTTTCTTTGATTATATCTCAGTTGTACAGTTTTACTCGTGTTTCACAAGCATTTTCTTGATTCAACAACGATTTCAAGAAATTTGGAATAAAATTTTGCCTCCAAATCACCAAAAGGCGGGGAGTATGAGGATTTTATGGTCTTTAGTTGTTCGATTTCTTTAAAATTATCGATCCTTCTGGGTACAATCGGCTTGCAGAATGGTAACAATTTAATAGCCTCACGAGTTGAATTTCTGACTGTAATACAAAATTAGAAATAAATAATCAATTTTCTAATAGATTGTATGCGGAAGTAATAAATAATGAATTTCAGTTAAATTTAGGTTAATTTGAAAACAAAATTTTTGAGCATTTCCAAAAAATTTTAACACTATCATCAGTTTTTAATGAATTTTGTTACCAAATTGGAATCAACTCTGAATTCTAAATATTATTTTTTATTCTGTTAACAAATTGTAACGAGGAGGAGACTATATTGACTTATAATGAAGCCACGCAAATTTTGCATCGAATTTCATTGTTATATCGTGAAGTAGAGGCCATTGTTACACTTTTAATTCCTTTTAAGATAAATTTCCAAATATCTGGCTTGATTTTTCATCCAAATTCTCGATTTTTTTGATAAAATATGCCAGTTGGGGTGAGACAATTTAGCGACCTCTCGAGTTAAATTCTTGATCTATTCTAAAATAAGTTATCAATTTACCAATTTTTTCTGCACTTTGGTTGTCAAAAAGTTAAAGTGCCGAATTTTTGAGTTAAAGAAAAACAAACCGAAACGTAATAAAACGTACGACTTTATACTCATTCATTTCCTTTTCGTTTCTATTTCTTCCGATTATCCGTCTTACTTTACCGTCTTCCTTTTATGTTGTTAAACCTATAAAATGAGATGCTATTTGGAATGAATTTTCCTCAAATATAAGACGCATTTTTCAGGTTTCAATGGTGATTGAATTAAAATTACAACATGGGGGAATTCTCGTAAGAATCAGCAAAAAGAATCGATGGTAATGAGACTGTAATGGTATTGATGACAGTTTAATTGATAACAAAATTCTCATTAACGAGATCTGAATCAAAAAAATCGCTATTATAACGGGCATTCGTTTCAAATAGTAATCTAGTTATATTTTATGTTGGTTGTTATGTGTTCTAGTTTGCTTGTTTTCTACATTATTTTTCCCACTATTAAATTATCTTTTTTATAATTGAGAATGTCAATTAAATTGAGCATTATACTGGTATAGTTATGCTGTCAAAGTACACATTTCTATACTTATAACGAACTTTATAGCCGTGACAGATTATCTTCAATACTTTCAAACTTACAATTTTGGAATAATAGACGAAAGTATTGCATCTTTTTATCGGACAACTATTTAAATAATATAACAAGTTTCTTCTTCTGTTCGATACGAATTTTCTACGCTTATAAACCAGCGGGAAACCTGTTCCTTTGCCGTTGACGTTCCCCTGGAGATTTCTTCAAAAATCCCAAATTCACGCCGAATTAAAAGGTTAAAACAAACCAATGGCGATAATTGGTGGATGCCTCGTCACAAGTTATCGATCCGATTATTTTTTATTGGACTGGTTTACAAAAGAGGAATTAAATTTGCGAGATTTCGATCATTTATTCAAAATTTTAACGCATAAAAATAGCCACAACCCATACCTGATTGATGGAGGTGCAGTTATCCAAACAAGGATAATTTTTTGGGCTCTCACAAATATTTCCAACATTATACATTTTGTCTGACGTGGTTTCAATTTTGTAATAATGTTCACCCGCTGAGACCGTAAAATCTAAATTAAAAACCATACAAATGAAACAGTTCAACTGAGATGACTCAATTTAAAATTGGATTGCCAGAATAACGAGAACTGTGGCGTGTCGAAGAGTGGGACTACGAGTCCTAATAGTGGCTGAGAAATTTCAGAAATATCTCGGAAGCAAAGGGAAGAGGTGAATTGGACTAAATTCGAAAGAAATTGATAATTTAATTTACTGAATTCTGCTGCTCAAGCGCTGGACAAAACAAATGGACGGATAATTGTACAATTGTGTTACTTGTGTTATTTGTTTATAATTACTAAAGTTTTAGTTTAAATTTCATGTTGGATAAATGATATAGATATGATGTCTGTAAGTTTGTAGATAATATATCGTGCTAAAGATTTATTATCCCTCAGGTTCGTGTCAATTAAGAAACAATTTTTTACATGAACGTCACGCTGAATGCTTTTCAAATTCAAAGTTTTTATTAAAATTAAACAAATTCACAATAACGCTAATATAATTCAACAAAACAAAACAACCTCAAACATCATTTTGAAATAAACCAGAACTATATCCATTTTGATTATCCAGAAAAAATACATCATTAAGACCCCGACTACATATTGAAATTTATCGGCTAAAAACAGATTAAGAACTGGGCATATTGCGGAAATATATTAAAACAAACGGAATTTTCTCATATTTCTTTATGATCATCCATATCTCAAGCGATAAACGACGAGAGATTTACGTGATTTTCACGTTTGCACCCGAAGATACATCGAGAACTTAGATGACGAACTACACTTTCTAAACAAATTTCACGTGATCAACTGTCAACTAAGATCCACCTCATTATCGTCCTTGTTATTAACAAAGTGTTCCGTTCAAAATAGAGACAGGAATGGAGATTTTCTAGGGAATAGTGTCAGTGGTTAATAGGCCCAATATTCAGACCTCATCTTGACAAAACTCACATGGAATGAGTTTCTGGTTTGTAGATGCAATTCGTAAGATTACCCAATCAAAAAAAAATCGAATTTTAATTTATGAAAATATTAAAATTATAAAACGGATGAAAACTTGAATTGTGACGTTGAATAAACATTAAAATCGATGATTTAACACAATAGTGGAGGGTTTTTGGCGATGATTTAATCATTTTTTTGTGGACTTGGAGTTTTTCGGCGTTTGGTTTTGTTTTTCGAATTATAACGATCGGAAAAATTAGCAATTTCAATTTCATAGAATGCCTGTAATCGTTGCGGTATTCTATTAAATTTCGTTTTCATAGAAAAAGAGAGAAGAGTACCGTGGTATTGTAGTCTTAAATCAAAAAAGTTAAAGACTGCCCTGTCGGCCACATACAATTCTATCTAGTCATTAGAAAGATTCAAATGCAAACATAAAAAAACTCGTTTTAATTGTAGTTTAGCAGTGGGAATAACTTGAGATCATTAGAACTTCGATTCTTACCAACGAAAACAACAACTGTAATAATAATAATGATGATAATAACTAAACAACCATATTTTAATCCTATCTTGATAGTTTGCTTTTCTATGACAATTATGCTATGTAAAGTAATGAAATGCCACCGTTCTTATTTACTGTTTTGTCGCCAACTTTAAACTTCAATTTCGGGCTATACCTGACTACACCAAATGAGAAGCAATAAGAACGATCAATTAGGCCATGATTAAAAACCGAAATTATACAATTTTTAATTCCATTGAACCCTCAATTCGAACTCGAAAACTAACGGACAATTTATTTAAAGGAAGGAACAATAAACATAAAAAGAGAAAAAAGAAAATGATTTAAATGCAGAGAGGATAATGGAAAATAAAGAACTGAAGAAATGGAGACTGGAGAATGGCGAAAGACTGGAGAAGAAGGGAAAGAAAAATAACAGACGAATAAAACATAACTAGAAAGGAAGACACAAGACTGAGAAAAAATCAAGAAATAAATATTGAGTGAAGTAGGCGAAAGTACAAATAAGGAAGATAAAGATGAGAATGGTGAAAGCGAAAAAGAGGACTGGAGATAAAAAAAACAGACCGAGAAAGCCCCAAAAAAGGAATGGATTGTCGAAGTGTGTGCAAAAAAGGAATAAAAGAAAAACAAGGAAGCCAAAGAAAAAAGTGAGAACAAGATATAAAGAAAATATTAAGTAAATGGAAGTCAAAACATGAGAAAAAAGAAAACAGAGACTACATAGAAAGAGAGGTAAGAAGAATATATATGGAAAGGTGAGAGGGAAAGGGAGAGAGAGAGTAAACAGGCAAAAGAAAATAAAAAATTAGAAAGTGATAAAGAAAGAGAATGTGTTCAGTCACGTAATTCTCAGTGATAGGGAACGAGTTTGTAAATGCTCAGTCATAGCTTGCTTCATATTTTACTACGTTTGGCAATTGTTGAATAATTTCCGATGAAAAACGGGTTCTTGAGCCAAACTACGGTCGTACGTGACTAAAGTCACAGTTAACTAAGATTAAGTAGCATATAATTCTGTATAAATATGTAAAATTGAGTACTAAAGGGTCACTCACCGACTTCTCGCTTGTTTTATATTTGCGTAAATTTTTATAATAAATTTAAAGTTGAACTATTCCTTTAGAAAATCGCTTCTTTTGCAGTTTTCAATAACAGACTAATTCACAATTCTAAGCTGACTGAAACTCTGGATAATTTGAAAAAATGTTTACTATTTCGTAAGCAGCCAATTGTCGCTGCTAATTTATAACCGTCACGAACAATCCCGAGCTCCGAACCAACAGATTCGTCGTCGACGTTTTAAACAAATCTTCACGTAGTTGCGACATTGACAAATTGTTAAGACAACAAAGAGCCGCGTTTCCATCGGTAATTGGCAATTGTCAAATTTATCAATGTATGAGCC
>JAJEOX010000083.1:92500-119855 GCA_020740385.1 Mylabris phalerata | reverse complement strand
GTGTATGCAACGTGCATCCCTACCTTTTTTTGTAATGCGCACTCCACTGTGTTGTAAATCAATTTGTTTTTAAAATCTAATAAACGGTGTTTTTTTTGTTTTTGCAATATATTTTTTTTTGGTAAAAACCGTCTTTGTATTTAATTTGTCTTAAAAACTTGACGTGTGAAGTGGAACTTATTGTAGCGGTAGCGGTTGGTGGGTTAAAATTATAAAATTCCAAGTTTTGCGCATATATTAAACCGCGAGTTGCACGTTTTTATGTTTTTATTCAATTGAACACGGTCTAAAAAAACAAAAAAAATGATTTTCGTGATGGATTGTTTAATGTGTTTTTTTTTAATTTTTCAAACGGGGTGTTAAACAAACCAGTGTTTGAAAAATTAACACAAAAATATATTATCCTAGCGAGGAGGGAATTGCAAAATTTATAAAATTAGTGTATTATATTCAAATACAATAAAACAAGGATGCCATTAGCGAACAAATTAAATTTAAGTGCAAAATAGACAAAAAAATGGGAATATTGAAATCAGCCATCAAAACTTTTGTGGCTAAAAAACAATGATTATTAGAGGCCAAAAGCAAAAAATGTACAAGAATCAAACCAAACCTATGCAGAGATTTTATCAAACTTTAATGATAATATAACAAAATCAACAAAAATTATTGAAAATTTAATAAGAACTATCGATTTACTAGATAAAAAGCACAAGGAAAAAACCGAATACATTCAAACATTACAGCATGGAGTGGAGGATTTGGAAAAAGAAAATTATAAATTAAATGAAAAGTTAAAAAATAAGTTGGAAACTATAAGGATTTTAAGACATGAACTAAGTATTTATTATTTATTAATTTTTTTATTTATATTTAAAGCTTTTGTTTAGATCAGAACAGAAAAAACTGTCCAAAAATTCGTAAAAATGATGATGATAATGTTGATGATGATGATGATGATGATGATGATGATGATGATGATGATGATGATGATGATGATTATGAAGAAAACGATTTAGAAAAACTATTTGCCAATCAAAAAAATACAATAAAAAAAAGTAATTTAAACAAATTTTCAATTTTTTTTTTATTTTTATTAATTTTTTAAGATAATGAAAAGGCCTGACAAGAATTACTTGAAAAACATCGCATAGCTATGACAACAACAACAGATGTATCACTACCACCGCCACCACAACCACTATTAACAATTGCAAAAAATCAAAGCAATTGTAAGTTAAAAAAATTAAAAATTTAATTTGATAAAGAACGTTTGTTTTTTTAGACAATGTACATGCAAAATTGTATTATAGAAGCGAAAAATAATTTAGTAATAATGGTCAAATGTATGTGTGTATGTGTAACATTATTATATATTGTTCTTTTACAATTACCTATTAAGCAAGTTTTCGTCAAATTGAAGCAATGTATCTTCCTCTAAATATCCTAAAACAATTTTAAATAAAACGCTTATTTATTTTACAAAATATTTATTTACCCCATAAATTAGAACATTCCTTCAATTCTTCTTTGACAAAATTGTCAATATAATTTGCCAAATTGTTTGAAGGTGTTGGTTCTTGTTGTTGTTGTTGCTCCTGTTGTTGTTGTTGGTGTTGTTCTTGTTGTTGCGGTTTTTCCTGGTCATGTTGCTGTTCCGGTTGTTCTAAGCTTACTAAAAAAAATTATAATTAATTTAAATTTTCAAAATATAGATATACTTAAATTACATATTTCTATCAATTTATTATCAATTAATTTTGCTTCTTCATCACCCACTAAAACAAATACAACTAAAATTTTTGAAATAAGATATATGCAAATTGTATACTTGATCCTATTTTCCATATCTCATTGATATGAAAGTCAACGAGTGCTTCTGAAAGAAAACATCGTTATAAAATAACAAAATTAAAAGATAAAAATAAGTACACTTACTTAGTTCTTCTAGGTGTGCCATTCTGTCACAAACTAACTAAACACACAATTTGAAATAATTTTCTTTTATACATTTTAGGGGTGGTTAAATAAAAGGAATAACATACTTGTTTATCCTTATAAACTGTTTAATAAAAACAATAAATTAAATATTAATAATTTCTTCTTTTTACTTTTTTAAATTAAATCACTGGGGACATTAATATTACAAGTGTTTTGTAAAAACAAGTTTATTATTAAATTAAGTAACGATACAAACTTTTTATATAAACAAGTTTATTTTCAAATTATTCCAACGGCACGTGCTATTAAATTAAGATTCATTTAATGTCGTCAATTATATACAATATCAATTTCTAAATGAATTATTTTAGCGAATATCCAATTACTATTCCTTTCTTGAAACACATGTATTTTAGTTTTAATTTTTTCCATTATCAATTTATAACTCGCTTGAATATCATTTTCATTTTGTACTAATAACATCATTGATTTGAAACCTTTTATGGAGTTTTCTTTATTTCCATTAATCATTTTTGTATGTAGCTCCAAGTTAAATTTAAACCAAGGGTAAATTGTTAAATGTTGGCAAAGTCCAGGAATTACAATTTCTTTTGATAATTTGAAAAAGTTATCCATATTTAAATTATTTTCATTGTCGAAAATGTGAATTGGACACAGATCGCATTCTTCCCTATAAACTAAATAAAACAAATTGAATTTGTAAATAAATTTATGGAAATAAAATTTACCTGCTTTATGTTCATGTGCAATATGTCGACTCAATAAATAATTTTGATTGAAAAATCTATCACTAAAACCACACAAAAAAGTCTTTGACATTGTATCTTGCAGAGTGTTCAATTATTGATATAAACTAGTCTGTTCTTAACCTATACCAACAGGTGCATGTACAAAGACTTAATATGATGCACCTGCATAGACCAACGCAATACCCATAAAAAGATAAATTAAAATTCTGGTTTTTGTTTATATATATTATTTGTAAAACAATATTATTTTAATAATCTAAACATTTCCACTTCTGTTCACTATAAAAATACACATGATTATCATCATCATCATCATCATCATAATCTACAATGTTGTTGTTACACCTTTTTTGCTGTCCTCGTTGTTGTTGCTGTTGTTGTTGTTGTTGTTATTGTTGTTGTAATTGTAGTTGTTGTCATTGTTGCTGTTATTGTCGTTGTTGTTGTTGTTGTTGTTGTTGTTATTGTAATAATAATTTACACAATAGCTGATGTTGTTCTTGTTCTGATAATATTTTTGGCGGGTTTTCCTTTAAATGGTTCTTATAATATATTTCAAATTGTTTCAGTTTAATTTGCTGTATCAAATAAAGTTCCTCTAAAATTGAAAACTATATTATTAAGTCTTAATATAAAACTAAATACTTACGTGAAGTCATTTTTTCACAGTGATTTAGAAATTAACAATTTACATGCTATTTAAACTATTGTGTTTGCTTACAACTTTTTAACCTACACCAACATGTGTTCGTACTAACCTGCACCAACAACAGGTGCATCAATATAGGTTAATAACTTTTGCAGGTGTTCGACCTTGAGAAAACCTGTACGCAATATAGGTCATTCACATTTGTGGTACTTCCTCCCCCCTTTTCACCAAACAACCAACTCCAGAGCCCCATTTTGTAACCCCCTTCAACACACGCCCCCCAACAGCCTCTGCCCCCCACAGACACCATTTTGTAGCCCCCCTTTACCCCTACCCCTGCCCCCAACAGCCCCAAACACCATTTTGTAACCCCCCTTCACCCCCAAACGCCATTTTGTTCACATAACCCCACCTCCAGCCGCCATTTTGTACACACCCACCTCCCACTTTTCAAATTTCCCACCACGCCCACCAGCGACACTAGCGACAACGACCTGTGGTGGCGGAAATCGGAACAAGTGGGTTAGAACCGGCATTACTATACTACTACTACTTGTGTTTGTTCATTATGTACATCATACAATGGGAAGAATCAAAGAAGAATTTCTTTTTTGCAACTCACATTTGGGCACTACAAAAGCGGTGGATGTTTTTGAGATGATCAAAAGTTTCTTTCAAAAATACGAAGTAGATTGGAAGAATAAGCTTGATAGCTTTTGTACCGATGGAGCACCTGCAATGCTGGGAAATAAATCTGGTTTTGCTGCTTTAGTAAAGAAACAGGTCCTTAATATTACCATCACCCACTATTTCCTGCCTCGACATGCACTAGCGTCCCTAGATTCCTGAAGGAGGTAACGTCTACTTGTGTGAAAATCGTGAACTTCATACGAGCCAGAGCCTTAAACTACCGCTGGTTTAAGAATCGTTGTCATGAATTGAGTTCTGAACATGAAGCAATGCTTTACTACACAGAGGTGCACGTGCTTTCAAGGGGACAAGTCTTGAAGAGTTTATTTGAACTAAGTACAGAAGTTTCAATGTTTCTTAACACTAATCATACCATAACGGGTCAAATGACCCATTTTGAACTTTTGCATTGATAATGCACGTATTATCTTATTACTTCTCCAAATTTAACTTACTGACTTTTTCTGACTAATTAATGCCCGGTTGCTAGAACGCCCGTTATCGGATCGGTAAACAAATCAGTTCGATTTCGAGTCGATTAGAAAAATTTGAGGTTGCAAAAACGTCCGAAATGCCAAACAGAACGTTATCGTATCAATTCATGTAACGAATCGAGGATCTGTAGTTATCGTTACGATAAACGTGACAATTTGCAAATTAATAAAATAATAATAATAAAAATCGATAATATTGTTCGGAAATTTCGAAAATTTCGAAAATTACATATTAGCATATGACTCACAATGATCATGAAAAGGTAATGGTAAAAATAAACTTCACAGTATGTACACATTTCTTAACTTACATGAAACTCCAATCACCTGGTGGAGAAATAAAAGAACTCTATTGGAATAGGAAGGGCTTTCTCTCATACAATATTCGAATTGTATGTGATTATAATTTAGAAATAAGAGACATTTATGCTCTTTAAACGTGGCTTTAGTTTGAGGAGGATATTCATATAAAAATTCAATACGAATATTTTTATTAAATCCAAGAACATAGGCAGAAACGAACTACACATTGTAAGAACAAATTGGGCCGAAAGACTTTTAGGTCTTTAGAAAAAAAGACCTTGTATTATCCATAGTGATCAGAAGTAAAAATAAGAAAATCATTTTAGCTACAACTGTAGTAGCAGCAGTTTTACCTAATATGGCCATAGAGGGTCGTGAAGATTTGCTAAATTATATAACATCAACTGAAAATATTGTAGAAGATATATCTAATTTTCAAGATTTGTAATTTTTTCCTATAAAATTATTTCTTGAAGACCTTTTTTATTAATTCATTTATCAAAAATAATAAAGACAAAATTTTCAAACTTCTAATTTTCATTAAAAAATACATCGTAGTGAACTGAAACTAGTGACGTCTGTCGCGAATTTCGTCGTTATCAGAACGACAGTAAACGGATTCATTACGGACGTTTCTGCAACTCGAAATTTTTAATGGGCTCAAAAGTCGTTATCGTTTCGTTGGATACCGAGCCGATAACTGAACGATAAAAGTATGTTCTAGCAACCGGGCCTAAGTCTACTGTTCTTATTCTATTTTTATAATTTTTTGTTTTGTTTATTTTGAGTAATAACTGTTGTATACCGTTGTCTACCAGATCGGGTCATTTGACCCGGAGAACATCTTTTTTGTTTTATAAGCTTATCAATACATATTGCTTATCTTATTGTATTCAGTAAACTGCAAATGTATGCAAAGACAGTTACGTAAAGTAGTTCAAGCAAAATAGCTGAGAATAATTCAAGAAAATATAAAAATTTTAGATTGAAACTAGATTTTTGTGTAAAAAAGGTACCAAAAAAAAAGCTTGGTACATAGTTTTTATTTTATTTTGATAGCTTTATAAGTGATACAGGTAACTATTTACCCATAAAATGTCAAAACGAACGAGACAGTCCTAATTCTTAGAAGATATAAATGATATTGGAGAAGAGTTTTCGGAAATCGGTGAAGATGAATTTTCTGAAAGCGAAGATATATTGGTTACAAACGAAAATGAGTCTGAATCTACAGATACTGACAATGAAAAGGAAAATATTGTGAATATCGGTTGTGGACGAAAAAGAAGAAGATTACTCTCAAGTTCTGAAGAAAGTGAAGCAGAAATAAATGAACAACATGTTGCAATTGATGGATCTGTTTGGGAAGAAATACAAATGGGTGGCACACCTGGAAGACCACCACTTCATAACATTTTCAGGCAAGAAGTAGGCCCAACAGGATATGCTAAACGTCATATAATGAAAGGTAAAGTTAGAACTGCATTTTCATTGATAATTGACCACCGTATTATGAACCATATAAGAACATGCACAATAGAAGAAGTAAACAAAGTGTTAGGATCCAATTGGAGTTTATCTCAAGAAAAACTTGCTGCATTTATTGCAATTTTATATGCACGAGCTGCATATGGAGGAAATAATTTGAAACTTTCTTTTTTGTGGAATAATATATGGGGGCCCAAATTTTTCTCTGAAACTACGAGCAGAAATAATTTTACCGAAATTCTTAGATTTATTCGTTTTGATAAAAAAGTCAGCGGAGTGAACTTTTGAAAGCAGATAAATTTGCTATGGTATCCACGATTTGGAATATTTTCATTGAGAACAGTCAAAACTGTTACAAACCGGGTGGTAATATTACTATAGATGAACAGCTATTTCCGACTAAAGTACGATGTAAATTTACGCAATACATGCCTAACAAGCCGGATAAATTTGGAATCAAATTTTGGTTAGCATCGGACGTCGATAGCAAATACGTCATAAATGGATTTCCATATCTAGGAAAGGATGAAAATAGACCCTCTTCAGTACAACTCTCCGAATATGTTGTACGCAAGCTGATCGAGCCATTTACGGGTTGCGGAAGAACTGTGACCACAGACAACTTCTTCACAAGTAAATCCCTAGCCATACAACTTCTAGCAAAAAGAACTACCCTAGTTGGAACCATTCGCTCAAACAAAAGGGAGCTACCACTAATTGCAAAGCAAAAGAAAGATGACATGGCAAGATTTTCTTCGAAAATTTTTACTTCTGATAATTGTACTCTTACAATTTATAAAAGCAAGCCAAATAAAAAGGTACTTTTACTTAGTTCTAAACATAAATTTGTATCAATAGAAAATAATGATAAGCGTTTACCTGAAACTGTTTCATATTACAATAAAACCAAATTTGGTGTAGACATGACCGATCAAATGGCGAGGAAATTTACCACAAAGTCTAAGTCTTGCAGATGGCCACTCCAAGTTTTTTTCAATATCCTTGATTTAGCTGGTATAAATGCCTGGATTTTATACAAGCAAACGACAGGATATAATATCTCGAGACAAGATTTTTTACTCAAGCTAGCAGTAGAACCTGCCGACGATTTTCGAGTTGCCCGTGAACAACCAAAAGAAAAAGCAAATACTAAACGATCGTTGCATTACCCTGTTACAGATTCTAATAAACGTAAGAGGTGTCAAATAGGATACTGCAAAGAAAATAAAACTAATAAAATTTGCTCCAATTGTAAAAAATCTGTTTGCGGGAAATGTGCGACGGAAACACTTATGTGTAAAAAATGTGATGTATAAAAACAACTCTTATTTTTTGCGTTTGAAATAGAAATTGTAAAAATACTATTTCATATAATTATAATACATATTTTATTATCATTATATTTTTATTTCCTTTCCAACATCCATATTTCATACATAAAAGTAGGAAACGTAAATTTCGGGTCATTTGACCCGCTATGGTAAACTAGGTATCTAATAAGTGTTGGTATGATTAGTGTTAAAGACAAAGATATTGCACAATGCGAGTTTTTTGGAAAAGAAGATTGTGTACAGGAGCTTGCTTACTTGGCCGATATTTTTGGTCATTTAAATGAAATAAATATGTCTCTCCAAGGTTCCATAGTAACCATTGTAGATACGACTGAAAGACTGAAAGGTTTCTTGGGGAAGTTACTATTGTGGAAAAGAAGAGTAGACACAGGCAACACAGCGAATTTTTCTTTGCTGGAAGAAGTGCTTACTCAAAAGAGTGAAGACGATACAATAAAATGTTTGTCGGAAAAAATTCAAAAAGACATATCAAAGCATTTGGAAACACTGCAGAACGCTTTCGAGGGATAGTTTTGTTCAGAACAGCTGAATCAAGAACCATGTATGCGAAGTCAATGTTTGATTAACCTTGACAAAATTGATGATGAAGACCTCGTGAAAGATGATCTCATTGATTTGAGATCAAAAGAAGTGTTTCGAGCGGAATTTGACACAAAGAAAATTGACGACTTTTGGTGTCATTTAGCTCCAGCTTACCCCCGACTTGTCAAACGAGCTATGTCAGTTCTGATTCCGTTTGTAGCTACTGTAAAGCACAATTCTCAGTTTTAGGGTCAATAAAAACTAAGGGCCGGAATCCTTTAGAAATGAAAGATGACATGCGGCTTACATTATCAAAAACCACTCCTTAATTTGACGTTCTAATCCAGCATAAGGTGCAGCTACCGTCACACTAACTATTCAAAGTTGAATCGCAAACAATAAAAGTTGGTAAATGCTAAATCTCGTTTTTTTTATCTTTCCGGAAAGGGTCCGTGGTCTTTTTGAAATTTTGAGGGGGGTACATGACTAGAAAAAGGTTAAAAGACCCTGTTTTAGATGAAATGTTTCTTTTCAGGTGATGACTTGAAATCAGCAGTGTCACTAACATCACAACTTATGAAGTTCTGGGACGAGGTAATCGTCGACCTCTTTCACAGGCAAAACGATTTTCTTGCTTATTACTTTTGTTACTACATTATTGTATCATTTTAGAACGAATGGTTTACAACTATTAGTGCAATGAAGGTCTGGCATTTTTTGCGGCAAAACGGGATCAGCGAGTTCCACACAAGGGCTTTAAATAAAGACCCCCTCGAGAATCTGTTTGGATCTAGTTGTTCTGGGTGTGGCAACAACGACAACCCAACCGTGCAATAATTTGTAAGTTCCTTAAAAGTACAAATTATGAGTGGACTCCTTAGCGAGCAATTTGATTGATGACGGTCTACCCATGGGCATGCCTGCTTCCGGTATCCTTGCTAATATGGTAATTGATTATATTGAAAAAAGATACATCCTTAATGATCGTAACCCTTTCAAAAAACACATTGTTTTCTATAACAGATACGTTGATGACATATTCATAATATGGAATGGTAATGATAAACTATTAGATTATTTCTATCGATATACGAACACATTAAATAAAAGAATAAAATTTACAATGGAGGTTGAACAAGACAACAAACTTAATTTCCTGGATTTGACTATTGAAAAACATGATAATGCCTTTGTTTTTGACATTTACAGAAAGCCGACAAAATGTAGCTCTCTAATCTCATATGATTCGTTTCACCACCACCAACATAAAGTAGCTGCTTTTAATTATCTCATCAATCGCTTGTTTAATATCAACTTGGATCATGATAAATTCTTAACCGAATTGAATAAAATTAAATACTTGGCCGTCAATAATGGTTTTGATATTAAAACAGTGGATAAAATAATTGTTAAATTCAGATATAGAAACGATCCACTATTTGTCAAAAATATTAATATCAATAATTTCTTTGCACCTTTTACATTTAATAAATACATATATCTTTTTAAAAATGTTCTAATGAAATATAATATTATACCAACTTATAAAACTAAAAATAATTTGTTTTCAATTTTGAACACTAACAAAAATCACAGTCATCTGAATGATAATGGTGTTTATATTATAAATTGTAAAGATTGTGATCTCGCTTATGTTGGTGAAACGGGTCGAAAACTTAAACTTAGATTAAACGAACACCGAAAAATGATCACCTCAAAAGTGCACCAACATATGCGAGAATTTGAACATGATTTTGATGATAATGACGTAAAATTGTTACACAAAGAAATGAAAGGTTATAAAATGAAATTACTAGAGCCATTCGAGATCTACAAACGGACCAAAAAGAAAATTAATATTCTTAATGATCGGCTGGATATTGGCTTCGATCCATTATTTAAGTCTTTAAATTTTGATTTGTTATAAATTGTATTAGATGTATTTTTGTTTGGAATCGTGTGTTTTTGCATTTGTTTATCTTCGTTTCTTTGATTTTAATTCAACTAAAACTCGTTCTTGTACTTTGATAAAATTCTTTAACCATAGAATATTCTAGAAATTCAGCTCACTCTAGTTTTGCACTTACTAATATAAATTTGTATTTTCATTATTGATAATTTCTAATTACTCTGTGCATATTCGCTTATTCTTTTAATTGGTTATTGTTTTGTTATTGATTGAATTTATAAGCGAAAATTTACAATAACTTCTTAAATATTGACAACTTTAATTTGTAACTGTACATTTGAGTAAGTTTTTTCGCAATTCGATATTATATAATTTTTTCTATATCTAAACATTTTTTAATATTATTGTAGCGTGGTACTGGTACTGATGAAGGCTTAAACGCCGAAACCGGTTTACCAAAATTTTATATAATAAAACCTTGGAAAGAACTGACACCAATTCTTCATTTGTTTCCTGATTATATCGAGAATTTCATTGGACTTATTGCGAGGGTGAGAAATTTTAATTATTATTAGCAACGGAAATGATACAAACCATTAAAGAGATTAAATGCACTTCAGTTTTACTCCGCCTTTCATCTCCATTGCTAACACTCACCAAAATTTTTCTTTTTCTTTTTTGGAGACTTTAATCCTCCATGTTTGTCTACAATTATGCCCACTTGATCCTTTAATAAATCAATGCTTGTAATGCTTATTCAGGGGTCTTGTATTCTCCACTTACTATGCTGATGCATGGCAATTGCGATAACAGAAAATCTTGGAAACTTTAACATTTTTTTTCTCAAAAGTTTTCTTATGTACCCGCATACAATATTTCATGCCTGAACTTAGAAAAATATACTCTTCCAGAAAAAAAAAAAAAATTCAAAAACAGGGGTTCTAATTTTAAAAAAATTGATGATGAAGCCATTTTTTCGCGATGGTAACTGGTAGTCATTTTGACCCAGCCACAAAAAAATAATTAAAAAATTAAGTTACCCGTCTCGGCGTTTTTCGAAATTTTGAATAAAGTAGTTATTTGCATTATGCGCTTTTTTTGAATCGCTGTGTATAGTTTTTCTGAATAATATTTGTAATTTTTTAGCGTTATTATGTAAATAGTGCTGTCAGAAATAAAGAAAAATTGTTGTCCGTCATTGCTCGCACATTCTCATAAAGTTATTCGCCTAACCGACTGCATCATCGATATTTCGATAGCTGTAACATTAAATGCGAACCGTATGACGCTGATCAGACCAATGAAGGTCGAAACAGCTCTAGAACTAAACCAACCAATTGTGTTGACGAGCAAAACGTACAAGAGTAAAGAATATGTATAGTGGATGAACACAACTGAAATGTGTAGTATTTTGAAAAACAGATCAAATAACTAAAAAGAGTCCACAAATATGACACGTGGATTTAACGGATTTACTGTCAAAATCCTATACGGGAAGCTAGTCACCTCTTGACAAGCTCTGTAAAATTATATGTTACTGTTATGAATTATGTTAAAGGCCGGTTCCGTCAAATATGGCAGAATCTACTGCCGTGCGCCAACTAGTTTATATGCTTGCAGCAAGGTTCGAATCAGAAAAAAAAACATTACTACAACTTAGCAGATAGTTTGAAATTGAATAAATCAAAAGACTTCCGCATTGACGAAAATCAATTTTGAAATGCAGTCTTTATAACATGCATGTATCTCAATGAGATATGTATTTGACCATCTAGCGAGTCTCATGAATGACGAACGAATATTTAAGTACATTTGGCGTTAAATCTTTGCTGGATTACCGTGACATAAGAAACAATATTTTGTAAATTGCCGCAGTATTTTACGAAACCAAATCAGAAACATAACGACACAAAATCAGTAGAAACCCCCTTATGTATCTTAAGGACTAATACGTGATTTATTGTTTTAAAAATAGAACCATTTTGTAAATAATCTTCAAATGGCAACATGAGATCCTATGTGGCCCATAGCTTAGCTCTAGACAATTGATACCGAATGATCGATGTCTCAACAACATTGCCGGATACTTGGTTAGCCTCACTTGCAATTTTGACTCATTATGTAGAAGATAGATTTCTTTGGAACCATTTTAATGATGTTCCTAATCTTTTGTTCAACGCTTCCTGGTAATACGGGCAAAAATATTAAACAAAGAAAACGAAGGAATCTCATTCTTCCATTTTGGACATATTTAGAAAAGGACACTTGGTCTACAATCTCATCAGATTGTATTGGACATTTAGAGCCGGTATTTTTTCTTCCCTACAAGAAGGACGGTAACTTATTCAATAAATAAGTTTTCCCGTTAGTAGAAGAGCATCATTTTACATAACAAAATAATACAAAAACCCAAAATCAATTCCCATATACTAACAAATACAAAATTGTAAGATTACATATGTTTCGGGAAAAATCCCATCATCAGATCTATTTAGATGTAACAATTATTTGGCTTTTTTAAATAATATTGATTCTTACCAAAAATATAAATATTATTGAAATCGTTAAATAATAAACAATTGTAAAAATATTTAAAAATAAAAGATCAATTGAGAGAAATATTTTCCTGTCAAATTTTAAATTTTAAAAAATTTAAAATTGAAGTCTGTCATTTCATTTATTCAATTGTGATTTGATTTTTTATATGAAGTGATATAAAATTGTTCTATTAAATCTAAATTTATGTTTCTATTTTGAATATATAAAATTGAAAATTTATAAATAAGATTTATAAGACAAGAAAAGAACAACTGAAGAGGCGAATAACTGGTTACATTTACGATCGAAGTACGAGAAACCCGTTTTTCAATTTTTTTCAGAATACAGTGTCAGAAAACCGAAACGAATAGTTTTTCGAGAATCCTCAAGTCATCCTGAGTCCATTTATATAAAAAACTGATTGACGAAAATTTTGAGATTTTCGACAAAAATCACTTTTTCCCCAATTTACCAACAAGCTACATGGTCCAACTTTCACTGAAATGTGCATCAGTGACCGCCCTATAAATGCTTAAAATATGTTTCCAATCACTCGACAATTAATAGGACTTTTGGGCGGTTTGACTCTAAGGTGACAGGCCCTGCATAAAATTCTCAAAAATTGACAAGTTGGACACAGTAAGTTTTTCTCAATTGCATAGTGTAAGGTCTGCTTTATTTCCTGACTAATCGACATTATTTTAGTTGTGCGTATCATTCGATTTTCAAAAATAACGAATTTTTCTGGAACAATCTACACACACCATTGAGAAACCCAACAAGTATTTTTTTAACGCATCGTTCATTAACATTTTCGAAAAAAAAATTAAAATATAAAAATATTTTCAATTAATAGTGAGCTACATTTTAAATTAATTTGGTGTTATCTCCAGTACTGAGCATTGTTCTCTTTGATTGAAATAAACTGGAAGTTTTTACATCGAAAATAAACAATTTTTGGTTTAAATGATAGCAGAAGCATTATTAGAAAAACAATTTTTGGATGATTTGGTTGATTAAATAAAATTGAATTGTAAAAAACTCGTCTTTATACAGGATGTAATCGATGTAATAGGGGTAATAGCTAGTACTATAGTCGAGAAAATTATTCTGTCCGCAATACGAGAACAGACAGTCACTAAAAATCGCCAACTTACCAAACGTAAGTTAACCAAACTTCAAGCGTTGTAGTGTGGAAGGGGAAGACCTAGTAGAGTCTACTATTCCACATGCGATACCTACTCTACTATCCGCAAAACTATCTTTAGTACTGTACCGCTACTATATCCCGACATGTCTACATTGGTAGAGTAACGGGATAATAGCCACTATCCCCTCTACTAGCCTACTAACTATACCTATGTAAACGTTGCTTTAACGAGCGACCATCAAGCAATCGGTGCATTCTGGTCAATTATTGCCCAATTTCTTTTTCTCACTTTGACTCACCAAAATATCTTTTTCGTACTCTGTTCCATACAGCGGTAGTAGGGTTTGAAAATTTTACTGCAATTGAATTACACCCTGTATACTTGTGTTGTTTTAAAAAGAAAATTGTGTAAGTAATTTGTTTTTTGTAATTTTTTTCGTTTTTCTATATTTTATGTACACATACTCCACGGCTTTTAAAATTGTCAAATTAGTAATTAAAACATTTTCTATCGCCACCTGTCTTTCAAAAGCTATAACTTATATGTAGTGTTAGGATCTACAGTTTCGCCATAAGTATTTCAACGCGTTGAACCTACCATTAACGTATTGTTCTATAATTCTGATTAAATAACTTCTTGTATGTTATAAACTATCGGAGACGAAAAATCATTATTATTTACCAATTATAGTCTGAAATAATAATTAAAACATTAAATTAAATTAAAATATTTTAAATTTCTTTACGTATAAATCATATGTTTATTAGCCCAAACGAGTTACTATAAGAGTATTCAGGAGGGGGAACCCATTCCATTTAAATTTACAGTACAATCAAACGCCTGCGTTTTACGAATGACGTCGATCGGTCATGCGAATATTTTAAATGGTCTACTGTTTTTCAACATTCTGCTGCTATCGTTATAGAGCGACTCGTTTTGTTGGCGACAAAAACACTCGATTAAAACAGAAAATAACATTCCGCTTTACTCGAATTTGTCAGGAGAGTAGATTTAGGCCAGCACGCTCTACGGTGCCAAATCCTATCTCTACTTATATGTCAAACTTCATCGTACATTACAGGAATCTGTTGTTGTTTCCTTCTAGTTTTAGTTACAAAGCAGAAAACTGCATTCGAGTATGTCATACTCCACCACACTGCTCACATGCAGGTTCACTCGCCATTTTGTCTTTACCGTTGTCATTACATTGTAGATGTTATTTTACATTTTTATGCTTTTTATTTATTTAAAACAATGTGGAGTTACGAACAAGAATTTTTAAATACCCATTGGAATGATGCTGACAGCGAAAATTGTGTTGCTGGTCCACCTATAATGGATTTTGAAGATAAAAATTTTTCGGATCACGAAGAAGAAAGATCCCATGAAACGGACACTGAATAAAACGGTAATGAAGGCGATGAAGAGAGTGACGAAGAAGAACATAACAATAAATCTGCCAGATCTTACGTACCAAGATACAATAGTACAAAATGGGAAAAAACCTGTGCAAATCGAACGGTACGTACTAGAGTCGAAAATATTATCGCACTGTTACCTGGTGTAAAACCACAAGCCTAAAACTTGAGAACACCTCTAAACTGTTGGAGATTTTTTATTGACGAGGTGATAGTAACAGATATTGTAAAACATACTAACAGCAAAATAAAGTTGATTCAATCACGTTGCAATGCTGACCACCAATATTTGGTATCTGAAACTGATATAGAAGAGATTGAAGCTCTTCTTGGATTACTACATCTAACTAGTGTTTATCATTCATCTAGGACGAATCTAGAGGTACTCTAGGCAGGAGACGATATAGGAATTCCAATTTTTCGAAAAACAATGCCACTGCAACGTTTTAGATTTCTTCTGCAGTGTCTTCGGTTTGATGAGCTGTCTACACGTCAAGCAAGAATTGAAATTGATAAGTTGACACCAATTAGAGCAGTTTTCTAAACAATTGTAGAAAACTTCCAGTCAGCATTTACTCTTGATATGTATCTTAGATACATAGATGAAAAATTAGAAGCATTTCCCGGTAGATGCTCATTTCGACTGTATATACCAAACAAGCCAGCTCGTTATGATATTAAACTTTTTGCGTTGGTTGATGCACGTAGTTATTATACATCTAACTTGGAAATTTATTGCGGAAATCAACACGAAAGGCTATTCAAACATAGTAATAAACCCGAAGAAGTAGTTTTACGGTTAATATCACCAGTGTCAAAAAGTAAATGCAATATCACAGTCGATAATTGGTTTACTTCTTACCCACTATTTCGTAGAATTTTAGAAGATCATCAACTAACTGCAGTAGGCACTACTCGTAAAAACAAAAAGGAAATACCAAAAGTATTTTAGGAAACCAAAAACCGTGCTCAATACTCTTCTGTATTTGGTTTTCAAAGAAATCACACACTTGTCTTACATTCCTTGAAAAGGAAAAAATGTGTTACTTCTTTCGACACTGCATCATGACGACTTACTTGACGAATGTACAGGCAACCAAAAAAAAAAAACATAAATAATCACCTTCTACAACATGTTTTAAGGCCGAGTAGATACAATTGGCCAAATATGTTCGACTTATGATGTTTCACGTAATAGCTTAAGATGGCCACCCTGTCTTTTTTGCTTTACTCAATGCGTGTGGTATCAACGCTAGAGTGATATACACTGTGACCCAAAATTTTCGCATAATGCAAATAACTTTTTTATTTATCAAATATTTGAAAAACGCCCAGACAGATAACTTTTTATTTTTTATTTTTTATGGTTGAGTCAAAACGACACTACCAGTTACCATCGCGAATCATCATCATCATTTTTTTTTTTTAATTTGAACTCCCATTTTTGAATGTTTTTTCTAGGAGAGCATATTTTTCTGCGTTAAGCCATGCAAAAATTGTAAAAGGTTACATAAGAAAATTTTCGAGAAAAAAATTGTTAAAATTTCTAAGATTTTGTCATCATTAAAGTGAGGCGTTTTTGAATTATGGCGCCACAGCGTCTCATCATTTGGCAACGTGAGCTGTCCACATTGACTGTAAACAATAGGAGCGACACAACCTCAAAACAATACGATATAAATTCAGGCAATTAATTGTAGTAGAATTTTTATCCCGCACTATTAGAAATTCATTGACGTGGTAAGATTGTATTAAAGTGCATTAAAAACTCGAAAAATTGCCATTTAAATAAGAAAACTATAAACAAACAACCTACAAAGTCAGCGTGGAATGACAAGAGACATTAGCGTACGTTATTGATACACAGCTGTCGTTGTCAAATAGTGCGAGCTGGTGTCGTCATCACTCCCTGTAGAGAGTGAAACGCCTCTCTTTAGTCATCATAATGTCCATGCATCAGTATGGCATACACAAAACACAATACCTCTGAATAAGCATTGATTTATTAAAGGATCAAGTAGGCATCGGTTAAAATTTGACATAATTATTGACAAACATGGCAGATTTAATTCTCATAAATTAAAATGAGAAATTTGAATAATTATTAGCAATGGAAATGATACAAGCCATTAAAGAGATCAAATACACTTCAATTTTATTCCGCCCTTCATCTCCATTGCTAGAAATCATTCGCATTTCTTATTTTATTTTTAACAATTTAATCCGCCATATTTGTCTATAATTATGTCAAATTTTTAACCTATGTCCACTTGACCGTTTAATAAATCAATGCTTGCAATGATTATTCAGAGGTATTATGTTTTGTGTAGGCCATGCTGATGCATGGATATTGTGATGACTGAAAATCTCGGAAACTTTAATAATTTTTTTCTCAAAAATTTTCTTATGTAACCCCCCACAATTTTTGCATGGCTTAACGCAGAGAAATATGCTCTTCCAGAAAAAAAAATCAAAAATAAACGTTCCAATTTAAAAAAATTGATGATGAGGCCATCTTCGCGATGGTAACAGGTTGTGTCATTTGGACCTCATCACAAATAGGCAATTAAAAAATAAAACGTTACCTGTCTCGGCGTTTGATAAATAAAAAAATTATTTGCATTATGCGGAACTTTTCGGTCACGGTGTAGATATGGTTAAAATGGTAGATTTGGTCACGAAATCATTTGATAAATTGTTTTATGAAATGGGTACTATTCAAAGTAAAATAATTATTGCCCGACAGGAATTAGAACGTATCAAACAATTTAAATCTTTTAGTGGGGCGCAAGAGAACAAGGAAACCCAACACCGTTTAAATCTTCCTTTTAAAACTGTGGATGAATTTATGTCGTTTAATGAAAAATTAAAAATTGGAGAATCTCTAAGAGAAGAAACAGTAGGTTTATCACAGTCGAGAAAATTAACTTTTAGTTATTCTATTTTTATTCAGGTTAACGAGATGTGACCGTTATTAGACCCACATGAAAAATTATCGAAATCTATGACGAGAGTTATAGCAAAATTTTTAACGAGGAATGTTATTATGAATTTTACGGTAGTAAAGAAAGTGGAGTAAAAATTGGTTTTCAAGGAGACACCTTTTTGTGCCTCTTTGTATGGTATGTGTAATAAATTAGCAATAACAATATTTTAAATTCATATGTGGTAATATATTACAGACACCATAATATGTTACAGACACCATAGTCAGTGAAGTAAACAATACTGAACTGCCATTATTCAAAGAGAAATGCTATTATGAAGCACTGGGAATGGTATTTAACAATGCTGAAGATTGGGAAGGGCATCGCTTAAAAAGAGATAAAAATTTAAAGAAATGTAAAGACTAACTTTTACTAATTGACTAATCATTAAAAAATATTAGTTCGAAACATTTTCTCATTTTTAATTGTAATTGAATTAATTGATGACCTGCCTACATATGTAACTCCTATTTACAATCATAATTCGACCCCTACTTGGTTTCCTAATCCGGTCCAAATTTGGTTGTCTAATATGGTTACCTAATTCGACCCCTATTTAGTTGCCTAATTCGATCCCAATTTGGTTGCCTAGTCGGACCCCTATTTAGTTGCCTAATTTAACCCCTATTTGGTTGCCAAGTCCGACCCCTATTTGGTTGCCCAATCCGACCCCTATTGGTTTGCCTAATCGGGCTCCTACTTAGTTGCCTACTCCGGTCCATATTTAGGTTCATAATTTGGTCCCTTTTTGGTTGTCCAGTGCGATTCTTCTCAGGCAACCGCTAAGACGTTACACTTCTGATCCACATCTGATCGGGCTTCCTTATCCGGACCTCATTAAGATTACGGCTAACCGGAACCGAACCCAATTGCAGTCCTAATAAATTTCTAGTCGGGTCACTACCGTTTCATATATACAAAAAAAAGTCGATTTATTTTCAACGTTACATCACGACAGTACCATAGATCTCAAAACGGAAGATGAAAGAAAGTCAGAGATGGTTACCTTTTATAATTTTACAAAGGGAAAAGTAGACACCTTAGATGAACTGTCAGCTAATTACAATGTTTCACGTAACAGTAGAAGGTAACCTCTAACATTTTTTTTTGTTAAATGCTGCTGGTGTTAATTCACAAGTGATATTTAGAAAAAACAATCAACTTGAAAAAATAAAGCGTCGTGAATATTTGAGAGAATTGGGCATGCAATTAATATTTGATCACAAAAACAGAAGATCCGAGAATCGTCAAAATTCCTCGTATATATCAAAAGAAAAATGGCGTTGTACTCTCGGAAAGCCTTTCAAAACGGTTGTGTACCTAGAATAGATGACACTTCTATCATAGAACAAGAGACCGAAAGACTTTTTACGTCTGTTACAGGTGCAGCAAAGTTATTTGTATGGAACATGCCAGTTTTTTATGTTCAAATTGTTCTGAATTTGAAACTTCGTAACTTTTAACTTCCCCGACCAGAGGGTAGAGAAGTTATTATTTTGTTTTATAATATTTTCTTATTCTGTTTTCAGAGTTGTTATTGATGCAGTTTTGTAATTTGTTCTGTAAAGATTCATGTGAATTCTGTATTTCTGCAGGCCAATAAACGAAACAAATTGTTTTGAAAATGTAACATGTTGTATTTTGTTTTTGATAAGGCGTAAAAAGGTTTTACAGGTTTTTTTGTGAGTTCAGTACATCTCAGACATAATGTAAACATGAAAAAATATTTAAAAAAAAAAACAAAATAATTAAATCGTAATTACTTTTTTATTGGGTATATCATACCCCACCACACAGCTCTTGTATTTTTTGTGCACACGGTCGATGGGTTAAATTGTGTAGGCAGTGTTTAATACAAGGTAGCGCAATAGTAATGTCATATTTTGAATTGTCCGCCATTTTTGCAGGTGGCGCCAAATGTCAGTGTGCTTTGACATATGTGATGCAGATATACAGGTTATGCAAATAGATAGGCCCATTAGAAAGATAGACAGAGGGATAGTAAGCTAGAGATAGACAAAGTTGGTGGATAAATATTAAAAACGATAGCGATTTGGGCCGCCCACCCTTAGTCGCTTGGCTAAACAAACCACTTTCGTCCAAAGAAGAAAATTTACCTGCTTCGATTTTACAAATTTTCGATAAAAACCAGCTTTAAGAGATTTGGGGCCCTTGCCACACTCTTGTGACACATTGATTTAAATAAAGATGGAGCTATTTTTAAAATACGGTTATTCCTATTTCTGTTCGATTAATTGCTATCTAGTCGTAACATTAATTAGGGCGAATTTTTAATAACTTTTTTGTCACCAAACAAGTGCAACATTGATCGAATTAATTAACAAATATAAAGTAGGTTCAGATGTATTGATATTTTTAGAATAGCTCTTACGTAATGTTTGGCTTATTGTCTCAATTAAATATCATATTAGAAGGCATGTGGTTGTTCATGTAATATGTTCAACAACAATAATTGTGTTTCTGTTAGAAGGTAGGAAAAGGAAATAAATGAAAACCTTGTTGATCAGTTGATGTTAGGAGTGAGGCAATCTCCTTTCTTTGATGGAACAGCCGAAAAACTGTAGTTTTTCGCCCTAATTAATGTTACGACTAGATAGCAATAGATGGAATAGAAATAGGAATAACCGTATTTTAAAAATAGCTCCATCTTTATTTAAATCAATGTACCACAAAAGTGCGACAAGGGCCACAAATCTTCTAAAGCTGGTTTTTATCGAAAATTTGTAAAATTCGAACAATGTAAATTTTCTTCTTTGGAAGAAAGTGGTTTGTCTGCACAAGGAACTAAGGGTAGGCGGCCCAAATCACCATCGTTTTTAATATTTGTCCACCTACTTTGTCTGTCTCCATCTTATTATGCCGCTGCATATCTCTCCAAAGGGCCTATCTACCTAACCTGTATAATGAATTAGTTGTTAACAAGGCATGGAGCGGTACACACCTCATTATTGTATTGTATTGTTACTGCTTATTTGACAAATTTCAAGTCCAAGATCCATTGTATCCCCTCAAGGTAACTGTTTGATGCGGCATTTGCAGTGAAAAAGTGATTGGTCCTTATTTTTTTGAAGACACCGATGGTGCCGTCGTAACCGTAAATGGCGAACGTTACAGGCTGATGCTAAACGAGTTTTTTTTTGTTGCCTTGAGTCTCAATCTTTGTTGGTTTCAACAGCACAGAGCAACCGCTCAGACCGCTCGGGCGACTATGGAGATTTTGAGACACCAATTTCCAAGTCGAGTGATCTCCCATCTTGGAGATTTGAATTGGCCGTCCAGATCACCAGATCTAACAGCACCACAACAAACCACGAACCTTGCAAGATTTAAAAGCTAACATTGAAAAAGAAATTGACACTTTAGATCCAGATGTTTTGCGATCAACAATTCAAAATACCGTAAAACGAGCGCAATTATGCATTGACTAGGGAGGTGGCAATTTGAGCGATATAATTTTTTCCAAGTAATATAACCAATAATGTACTTTCAAATAAACTTTTGATGAAGACTGAGCTCTTTTTTTCGTTTATAACAAAATGGCAGCCAATTCTAACTATGACATTACTTTTGGGTATGTTTTCATATAATTGTACACTATTAATTCACTAAAATTATTGTAGAATTTAAAATTTAATAATTATATATGAAAATGGTGGATAAAGAAAATTAATAAAAAAGAAAAAGAGCAACTAATTTCGATGAGAAGGTGTAAATATTAGTCGAAATTATATTAAAACATATATAGGGTGCGGTAGAGAAACAGAAAAGACTTTAAAACGCAGTAGAGCCTTCTCTATGTGAGTTAGGGTCACGAACCTGGCGGGGTTGGAAAGAGGAAGGATGCACATTGTTTTTCAGTACCATAAACTATCATGGAGGTTTAGCCTGCGGAACTACGCACTTATGCGGTTGAGTGTTGTTTTCGCAATAATGATTCGTACACTGTTACTGTTCGAGAATTTCGAAAACGGTTTGAGTATTATCGTAAAAGATTTGTTTTCTCTGAAAAAAACTTGCAAAGGTGGGTCAAAAACTTTCGTGAAACTGATTCGGTGTGTAAAAAAACCTTCAGGTCTACCAAAGGCCGTGAGAACCTCCCCGACAATCGCACGTGTTCGTAAAGGGACGTTCAAGTCATTCGGAACATATGCATACAATAAACCGGAAAATTTTTGATTAAACGGTAAGAAGAATACTTCATGAAGACTTAAATTTCCATCCATATAAGATACTGTACACCCAACAACTCTTACCCACCGATTATGCCACAAGAATCGCATTTAGTGAAGAGATGTAGCAGAAATTCTACTAGATTCTGTTTACAGACGAGACAAATTTTTATCTAAACGGGGACGTTGACAAACAAAATCTTCGCTGTTGGTGCTAGTAGCTTCCGTGTGTGATTCACGAGAAGCTCCTCCATTCACCCAAAGTTACCGCTAGACTAGTGGTAGCGGCATGCGGCATGATCGGTCGTTCATTTTTCGATGGTACGGTTAACGGCGAACGCTAACGGCAGCTGTTAAACGAGTTTGTGCGGCAGGAATTGACGAGGAGGAAGTTGTCACGTACCTGCTTCCAACAAGACCGTGCGCGACTTGCCATACTGCTGGAGAAACGATGTATTGTTTACGAAAGATGTTGGGTAGCTAGTTAATTTCTAGAAATGCCGAAACTGTATGACTGTCGCGCTCGTCAGATCTTTCTGTGAGTGATTTCTTTTTCCGGTGGTATTCAAAGTCGAAAGTATACGAAACTGAACCTCGAGATCTGGATGAGTTGAAAACTTCGATTAGACGTCAATCCGCCAATATTTCAGTGGTTATGTTTGCGATTTCGAGAATGTTTCAAAAATAAGGGTCGTCATTTAAATGATGTTATTTTTAAAACTACTAAACTGTGAAAATAAATCAATTTATCGAAAAAATTGTGCATCTTTCCTCTCTTCAACGCCGTCAAGTTCGTTTCCCTAACTCAATTAGAGATCGCGCTATAACGTATTAAAATCCTCTCCGTTGCTCTGGGGCACCCTGCAGAAGTAATCGAAAATAAAAAATCAGATGCGGTTACACGGAAGCAAAAAAACAGTAATTGGGATCAAATAAAAACTGAATTTAATGCGAGAATCGGATCTGTGAATGGAGAAACCTAAAACCTTGCGTTCAAAATATGAAGTTCTAAAACCAGATTTCAATAGGAAAAACGCAGCAAACCATGTAAAATTATTTAAAACTGGTGGTGGTAAAGCAACAATTGTTTCCTTCAAGAACTATGAAGAACGGTTAACCCTTAAATGCATCTTGTTGCCAAATGTATACATACCGCGTTTCACGATATTTTGTTGAAGTTGTGTGGCATGTGTTTCCGAACGCACTTATACGACCATAGATAATAGATTTATTGAATGTCTAAAAAGAAATTTTGCAAGTTTCGGCGGCAAATCTTTTTTTTTTTGACATTTCTATTTGGCGGTCGACTAAGTTTATAGAGTTATAAGAAGTGTCTCCGTAATTTTGTATTCATTGATATACGAGTGCTATTTCTTATAAAAAAAATATATATTCTCAACTCTTATTAGGTAAGTTATTGATTTATTATATTTTACTTATAAATTTTATTTGATCTGTATAAAAAAAATATATAAAACTGTATGTTGCCAAATATCTACATTATGCGTTTGTTGCATATTATGTGCATACTTATTACTTTCTTTGATTTGGGCTTTTAGCTAATTTTTTTCTCTTTTTAGGATGTCTAAACGGTTGACAGAGCAAGATATTGAAAATATTTTATCAGGTCTCGAAAATGGAGAAATTTCTGAAGATGAAGAGTCTATAGGAGACGAAAATGACCTAGATTATTACTCGAATGTACAAGATCTCATACAGGATTTAGAAGAGGCAGAAGAAGATCATTACAATGCAAATCCTGATTTACCTACTGAAGAAGACCATCTACCGGATGAGTTTTCAGTTCCAGGGCCTTCACTTAGTCACCCACTGTCAAGTATCATTGGCGCAGCGGCCTGGAGGCAACGAAGTAGGCAACTTATATGGAAAAAAGGCAATTTGGAATTTAGTGAAGACCGTATCAGATTTACAGGTAATACAGACCTTTCCCCAGAATTTGCCCAACTAGAAACACCATTTCAGTATTTTACGCTATTTTTTAACGATGATATATTAGTAAAAATCGTGAATGAGACCAACTTGTATATCACGCAAAAAGACATCTCCAACTGCCCTCCTGTAAATGTAACGGAAATTCGTCAGTTTTTTGGCATTATTATATTTATGTCAGTATATCACTTCCCAAATGTAAGATCATATTGGGTAAGTATGGCTTCAAATATATAATGGAAACGATGACGCTAAATAGATTTGAAAAACTACGATCCGTCATTCACTTCAATGACAACTCATTGCACAAGCCCGTTGGTCACCCAAATCACGACCGTCTGCATACAATAAGACCTGTAGAGGCACATTTGAATAAGTTATTTTTGAGTGTGGCACCATTTGAACAGAGACTGTCCCTAGATGAACAGATGTGCTCTACGAAAGTAGCGCATTTCATGAAGCAGTACCTCCCCAACAAGCCCCATAAGTGGGGTTTCAAGCTATATGTTCTGTGTTCATTGTCTGGCTACGCTCACAACTTTGAAATTTATTCTGGAAAACAGGACATTCAAAACTTTGGTGATGAACCTGATCTTGGTGTAGTAGGCAACACAGTCATCAGATTGTGCCGTTCAGTTCCACGAAGAATGAACCACATAATTTATTTTGATAATTTTTATTCGTCAATTCCTTTGTTATATTACTTGCATACTCAAGGTATATATGCATTGGGCACAATTCAGAGGAACCGCCTCGGTAAAACCTGTAAGTTGCCGGTAGTAAAAGAGTTCATGAAGGACTCTGTTCCAAGGGGATCATATGAGGAACTCGTAGCAGACTATGAAGGCGTGAATATCTCGGTAACTTGTTGGAAGGATAATAAGCCTGTTACGTTGGTATCTACTTATGTTGGTTCCCAACCAGCGGAAACTGTCAGCAGATTTGATAAGAAACAAAAGAAAAAAGTCTCTGTTGCCTGTCCAAAAATCGTAAAAGATTACAATGCCCACATGGGTGGAGTAGATTTGATGGACAGTTTTTTGGGCCGCTACAAAATTCGAATCAAAAGTCGAAAATGGTACATTCGATTATTTTATCACATGATAGATATGGCGATAATAAATTCATGGGTACTTTATAAAAAACACCACCCAAACATGACACTAGGTGATTATAGATCAGATCTTGCGGATACATTGTGCAATTATAAAAAAAATACTGAACCCAAAAGAGGAAGGCCTTCAAGCAGCAATATACACCGGGAGATAGAAGCAAAAAGACATCGGGGTCCAATGAAACCCGTTCCTCCAACAGACGTGCGGACTGATGGCTTAGGCCACAATGAAAAAAGATGCACTTCTAAAAATAGATGCAAACTTCCCGGTTGTAAAGGATTTTCGCGGACTGAGTGTACTAAATGTAAGGTGGCATTGTGCCACACTAAAAATCGAAACTGTTTTGCTGTATTTCACTCAAAATAGTCTGTATATTATTTATTTTTAGATTGAGTTGATTTATAGGCTCCTACAAATATGTAAGCATAAATTTAGTACTTCACGCATAGTGTTGCCAATTGTCTACATACACATTTTTTCATAATAAATACCTATTTTTTTATACCAAATTTTTTTCATTATTTTTTATGTTATATGTACCTAAATTCCTACCATAAAACATTTTTTCCAGGCCGCAATAAGAAACTATGCATTTAAGGGTTAATTAATTATATCCATCTTAGCTTACACAGGCTGGCATCACAAGAGACTCTGATGCAATTGTACAAGGTAATGTACACATTTATATTTCAAAATGTTAATTAGAGTAGAAGTTATAAGGGTTGAAAATAAGAAAATTGCTTTAAATCGAAAACTATCGGGCAATGCCAAAAAAGTTAGAGAGCACCACTGAATCGCTCTGTAAGTAGGAAAACACTGTTTGTTTATATATTTATGTTCTGTGCTGTTTGTGTTGTTTGAGGTTTTCAGTGGTTTTTCAGGCATCTTTTTCAATAAATATTAGTTGTGGTTTCTACTGCTTTGAAACATTACAATTTTTTACGTTTTCTCTAGTCAAAATTGAGTAATTACCGTCTATTTTGTAGATTAAAATGGTTAAAGTCGATTTTAAGCTATCAGGTATTTTAGAATATTTGAAAGATATCGACAGGGCTTTGAAAGAAGGCGAAGAGCTTTTAAAGACGGGATATGTAATGCCCTGTTATTTAAAAAACAGCGACGATTTAAATGTATTGTCCCTCGTTTTACAAACCAGCAATTTAAGTGGTCTAAAACATGAAGTTGAATTGTGATTGCATAATGCACCATCTGATTGGAAATGTGTCTGCAGATGTAAAGCAGGACAAAGTGGATTCTGCAAACAATGGCCACTTTACTATATGTTAATCGGTAACATTAAATAAGATTTTAGAAGTAACCTGTAATTTATGAAATGTTTCTAGTAATGAAGATTTGGAACTGTCCACTTGTACCGATACTAGGCAGCTTTGGGGTAAAGCAAAATCCAAAGGATCGTGTACGGGCTTACAAAAATTGGCAACCACAAAACCTTCCGACTACAGAATATCTATAGTATCTGCAGAATTATTCAAAAATATCGGTATGTTATTGATTTAATTCTGAAATAATTTATTAAAATATTTAAAAAACTTATCTATTTATCTTATCTTATCTTATCTTATTTATATTTTAAAAACCTATCTGTGCAAAAGTAAAAAGATTTTTAAGAATCGATATTTCATTTTCAGGTTCAACATCAGCTTTAGAGAGGTTCTTGCAAAATGCAAGCACAAGTAATAAAAGGTGGTATTATTTTTATGTTTCAGCGACATTTCATATTGTATAAAATTTTCAATATCGGAGATTAGCGTTGATGATTTTGAATTCTTTGATTTATGGTTTAAGTTTTAATGTTGTAATTTACCGATATTTAAGCCCTGATGAAGCGGTAGATTCGGCCGCGAAAAGTTAGCATTAAATATTAAGT
>JAJEOX010000083.1:0-85000 GCA_020740385.1 Mylabris phalerata | reverse complement strand
TTTTTTTTTATATTTTCGTTCATAACTCTGTTAATATTGCTTATTTTTTAATGAATTTCACACAGCATGTATAAAATTAAAAGCGCTTTCCAACTATGATATTTTCCGATCGCATTGTTAGTTTTTCTGGAAATTTATGAAAAACGAATTGTTGTTGTTGTTATGGGTGGCTTACTTCATCTAGTACCGGATAGAGGGCCTCATCATAATTACAGATTGCTTTATCAAATATCCGGGGCGAGCACCTTACGTGTTTGCAATGTTGTCAAACCTCTTTTTTATGATTTAAAACCACACCTTCGGTTTTTTGTAAATAGATGGCCACCTATTTGTGTTTATAAAATTTCGAGTATTTATAAGCTTTTTTCTTTTGATTGAAAACAAAAATATTAGACGTCCCTACTTGTTTAGAATGTCCTTTTTTTAAAAAAAAAGGACAAATAAAATCACTCAAACAAGTAAGATGAATATATGACCGTAACTGCGTTGAAAACCTGGAATAAATACTGATAATTGTCAAAAATTAAAAACCCAAACAGTCAAAAATGAAAAAGAAATGGCATTATCGCACCATTTACTGGGTAAAGAAATAGATAGATAGATAGGGTTAAAAAAAAAGAAGAAATAAATTGATTTTTTTTAAGATTTTATTAGGAGGGACTATATTAATATTTATTATAAGGGATTGTAATTATTGTGTAAAGATTAGAGGGGAGCGAAGAAAATTTAATTAAAAATTAAAATATATATTCTTAGAATAAAATAGTAAATAATAAATAAATAATAAAAATAATAAAGGGGGCGCGGTAGCAATATAATAATTTATATGTAACAAGCAACAAGACTGGGAGAATTTTTTTGTTTTGTTTTTTTTTGTATTAATTTTTTTTTATTTTTTTATAATTGTAAATAATTGTTTTTTTTTAGAATTATTTATTATTTTTATAATTGACAAGGTTGCCGTATTTTTTGATACTTCTGAGCGAGATAATGTCTTTCAATCTCACCTTAATAATATGGCTTCCGGAAGTAAAAAAGAAATACAATGAGCGAAAACCGATTAAATGGGTTATCGCTGCTAAACATTCATCCCGACATCTCTATCACCCCCGAAGAGGTAATTAATGAATTGGCAACGGCAAAACGCAAAATAATCGTTTTCTTTTTTTTCTTCTTTGTTTGGTATTTTTATTTTGGTTTCGGGTGTTGTATACTTATCCGTACTGTGATTGTTAATTTATCTTTTGATTGAATACGAATTAATTTTTTATTTTGAATAATAGGTATATGTTTGTCTATTACCTGTTTTTATTGTGTATCATATAATATTTTTATTATGTTTTGGAGCAATCAAATTATGTTGTGTTTGTTTCAAGTATATTAATTTTTTTTTGTTGCCTTTTTTGTTTGTTTCGTTTCTGTTTTGTGAGATTTTGGGTTTTATTTATTTAGTAAACATGTTGTTTTTACTATGCCTAATTATATGCATTGTTTCTTAATTTTGAAAACCCAACCCCCCCTTCTCATATAAATTTTCTGGCTTTACTACTGAGTTAGATATTCGTCAATTATTGTATTTTTTAAAGTGGGCACTTTGCATATGCCGACAAGCAATATTTACTGATAAATTCAGTAAAGTCAGCTATGGAAAGAATACAAAGGCGGCCGTATCATTAAACCTTCTTGCCCCACCCTCCACTACTAAGGTAAGATGGGGAATTTTTAGGAAAGTTAGTATTTTGGTATTCAAATGTTTTAAATTCACATATTATAAACAGTGCCTACTATGGCGATAATCGAGGATAAGCCAGTCTCAGCGACACCGCTCCCGACGCCAATTGTACCGTCACCGGCCGTCGGAGGCAGCTAATTCTTTCCAATATTACTGTGTACCGCACCCCTATGGTATTATATCAAACCTTATTACCGTAAGATCTGTGGGAAATCTCAAAATCAAGCTTTATATGCAACCGCGGGCGAGCGGTTAAAAAATCGCTGACAGAGATTTGCGTATGAACTATTAATTGATTATTGGGATAATTAACTATAATAAAAATCTGAAAAAATTCACTTACCTTTGAACACGTTCCGTTAAAGATGGTTCTTTGACCTCCCGCCCCCTTTTCTTCTAATAGAGGTGGCTTCAACTGCGAGAAGGCCTAGGGGGCTGATTTTTCTTCACAAAATTTCTAATGATCCTCTGAAGATACCTACAAAATTTTATTCATGTAGTACTCAAAGAAATCCAAAAGAAAATTAATAAGTAAATATTTCTTACCAAATTTATGCTGCCTAAAGAGCGGAAATTCTCATCAATGCACTTAGAACAATCACCAAACAAAACTAACACGAATTTTCAGTAATTACCAAATGTACCAATAAAATAAATTAATTAATGAAATAATACACTAACTAACATTACGAGAACGATAACTCAACAATTTCGCCCTCTTACAATAACTGATACCCACGCTTACTTTTCCAACGGCAAAATTTTTCAAGCAACGTTGCCGCATCAACAAGAATTCTTTGAAATTAGATAACTACTAAATATTAATGAAATAAGACAATGAAGATTAAAACTCTTGAAAATTACAATTCCTACTTAATTCACTGAATATTATTTAGATTTCTATTGTTTATTTATAGGTAAATCATTATTTTTTTGTTTGTAACTACAAATTACAACAAAATTCATTCATTTATAGTTCATGTAGGTACCATGGCAATATTGCATAACATAGCCCCAAGTTTCTCGTTTCTGATTATAGTGACTATACATTGAAAATATCGACATAACTCACCATAAGAGTGAAATTTTTACCAACGTAATTGTGATTATTAATTAAAATTAAAAATTAGTTCAACTACTTTCATTCAATCTGACAATACCGCAATACTGAAAAAGAAATCGGTAACTTCCCTATTGCCAAATCTACAGGAATTCTATGTACAGAGAACATTGTAGATTTTTATAAAATATGATAATTTATATTTTCAAAAATAAATTGTCAAAATTTATCACTGTTAACGGACTTAAACAACTAGACTCGAATTTTAACTTTCAATTATTAATGAAAGTCTAATTTTTCGACTTGGAAATTAATTTCTCCAATTGTTGGGTAATAAATGTGGCAACATGGACAACTTGTTTAGTATTGCGTTCTACTGTTTACTTAGAAAATGTCAACTCAACATAACCTATAAATTTTAACATTTTCTATAAATTTGTTGCCAATAAAATCTTAATTATTTTACTTAAAACAGTTGAGACAGCACAAAAATGTAATTTTTCAACTTTAGTAATACTTGAATTGGTAATAGAGCAATCTTAATCATGTTACAAATTGGTCTTTTTTTTACAATTTTCATTAATTGTTATCCTTAAATCCTTGAATTTGCAAGAAGATTGGCTTAAGACAAAACTACCACTTATTTGGTCAATTGTAACATTAACATTATCAACAGATTTTCTGTTAAATTTTATACTTTCAGCGTTGGTAAGTAGTCTTTATCGTTTATTTTAAGTCACCAATAATTGTTTATTTGTAGGTTTTCACCGCATTATGATCAACATTGAAGACAAAAATCGTTGAATAATAACTGACCGATTGGTAGAATAACACTTCAAGGTATACCAGTATACCGATCAAGTTAGCATTCAGCTAATTTTAAAAAGTCCATTTTCAAAATTGTGGGTCGCTAGATATCTACTGGAGTAATTAAAATGTAATTATAGAATCTTGAAAAATTTGAAGCATTGGTAATCAGTAATTTTTGTAACGGACCTTTATTTTTATTTTTATACAAATCGATTGAAATGTTAAAGTGAATACAACCTTGAGACAATTATATGAATTGCAGCAAAGATATTTAATAATAATGGTATTGTAATTACATTAATCTTCAAAATAAGTACAAATATTCTACACCAAAGAATTTCATTTATTTGTGTTTATAAAAGAATAATGTAAGCTTCATTGATTTTTTATAAGCGAAGAACTGAATAATTAGTTTAAAATATTTTCAGAGAATTTTTTTATTAATCATGTAATGTTCAAAAATAAAAGTAGACGTGATAATGTAAGTTGAATCTAAAACTTATGAAATTAAGTAAATTTCTTTCAAATTTAAATGAATTATTTTCATTTTAGATGATTGTTTAATTATGGTGATTTGATTGATTTGTATCCTCCAGTATTACAACAGGATGAAGAAAATGGAAAAATTTTGTCGAATTCAATCTAAATTTGATGATAAAACTGCCGAAAATGAACTAAAAACCGAAAATCCAGAGTCTTTAGACAGAAAAGTACAAAATACGATACAAAAATTGCAAATGTCTAAATATATGAAAACATGAAAACATATTTGAAAAAAGTATTCTATGGTGCATGTAAAGTCATCTTCTGAGAAATTTCAATAGTTTCTCAATTACAACGAAAAGTCTTTTTGTAAATATATCCTGTTAATGATTTCCCTTTAATTTCAACAAAAATTACAATTTTGTAATAAAATTATTATTAAAAATATATGATTAAACAAATTATATTTTTTATATACATTTGAAACTAAAAAATTCACTGTAACCTTATTTTTAGACATGGCATAAGCTTTCGACAAACTGGATAGATGGATTAAAATATAAACTATTTAATCTACCGTTACCAAGTTATCTAACCGCACCATGATCAGAAATTTAAAGTTAGAGTAACAATAGAGTAACATATTTCCAATTCAATGTAATGTTCTCCAAGTAAGCTGTGACAATTACAGAACGAATTCAACGAAATTCATTATTATTTTCAAAACTGGTGCATCCCAATCAACGCAAATAAATGTGAAGCAAAAATTTTTACTCGACGAAAAATTATAAGTGGTGATAGTATAATAATAAACGGGCAAAGTATAAATTGTGCACTGAAAAACAAAAGTGGAGTATACTTAGGCATTTGATTTACCTAGAAACTCGACTTAAACTCTAAACTTGACCAAACAATTATACAACAGCTTTACCTAATATTGAACAGGCGAGCAAGTCTGCGAATTAAAGTGATATACATTAATAAGACTACTTTTTGCATATGCGAAAACACCAGTTCTTCCAAAATAAAATATGAAGAATAATAACTGATGCACTACGGTAGGTGTGAAATGAACAACTTCATAATGAACTTACACAATCAACCGTTAAATACTTAATATCTTATCAAAATTACAAAAAAATTCTTTGAAAATATGTTATTTGCTACGGGACCCCGAAATTTACTACACAATGAGAAAGAATAATTACCTATACCGGATGTCTCATAACTTATGAGTCATAAGTATCGCACAAAGTTTTGAGAATAGATATAAGGTTAAATTCTAATAAAATTTTAAATTCTATATCACTTTTTATCTGACGCACAGCTGATTAGTTATTAATTAAATAAAATAGCCAATAAGATGCGTACTATGGTATTCAAAAGAGAGTAGGGGAAGTGGGAATACGAAGTGGAGCAATGATTAATTTGTCGCAGCAACCATTGTAAGTACAGACGCTTCTGATTAGCTATTTTTTTAAATCAATAACTAATTGTCTGCACTTTAGGTAACAAAATGGTATAAGATTTTCATTCTGGAATTTAATTATCTATCTACGCCCAACATTATGTGCGATATTTATGAGACATACTGTATAATTTATACTATGTACATATGTATCTCAGTCATCTAACCATAACTGTTGATCTGGTAATAAATAAATAAATAAAAATTATCTACACGTCTACAGTGTCGATAAAATTAAAATACACAACGATTGAATTTGATTGATTATTATTTTTTTTACGGTAGTACGGAATGTCTAAATTTCCTTAAGTAAAACTAGTGTCGAAAGTGGCACGTTCCCGCACTAGTGCGGAAAATCCAACTTTTCGCAACTAGTGCGGCAAAGTAACTTTCCACACTACTTGTTTCTTACCGACAATAAATGTTGACTTGGGATTCGAACCCAAGACTAACCGTCTCAATTCAATTTCAATTTCAAAAAACATTTATTGGTCTAATAATCATTACATACTAGTGTGTATTTATAATATTTACATTTACATTATGTCTCCTAGCCTGGTGGCTTTATACATAAATTCTTTTTACATTTCTCAATTATTTCTTAAAACAATAAAGTTTTCACTTCTGCTTAAGTCGTTTATTCGTGTGTAGTTCTTATCTTATTCTTACAGGAAAAAATGTTTCAAAAAACCTGTTTTGGATCATAGTAAGTTATTAAACAAAATAGTACTATATACCTAATTTATTCTATCTATTTACATTGTTTGTTGGCAGGTGCTTATGTGTTAAAGAAATACATATTTTGATATGGTAGATTGTGTTTTATTTTGAAGTTAATGTTCCTCCTATTAGTTTGTTTAATTGGCAACAAAAGTTCACTGTGATGAAGTTGCGTATAATAAAATTTGTTAGTCAGTTCCTTTATATGGTCATTAATGTAGTTAATACCTGCTTCTTGGTGTAGTTCGGTTATTCGTGTGTATCGATTTCGATTTAATATTAATCTTAGACATTTGTTCTGAATACTTGCGGCGTTAGGCAGTTTCTCACTACACTATGAACTAACTTGAATTTTAGCTGTTTACGTTTAATAAATAGTAGTTGGAAAACATTTATCTTTAAATTTTCTTGCTTTGAAGAACATCACACATGATGGGTATCGTTTCGGACATAAAAGCAAATGCTCTTTCGACTGGTGATATCAAATTTATATGTTATCTTATCAACCACCTCCCCCTTCCACCCCCGTGGTCTAATTGGCACCAAAAACTAATCAACTCAAACGGCCACCAAATAGTTTGTGCTGGCCAAATTTGAACTCAATCGGTTAAACCGTCTTTGAGTAATCGTTGGACAAACGACAGGCACGCACACATGCACACACGCACACGCACGCACACACACACGCATACACACACACACGCGCACGTGGGCACGCACACAGTCGAATGTCGACTTGCTTACCACTGCTCCACTCGCGGTTTAAATTTAAATATATTAAATTGTCCTTATAACATAATTTTGAAATAACCCCTTGTTTATACTGTAGTCATAGTAACTCCAGGCCCCTATCAGTTATATGGGTGGGAGAGTCCGCCGGTCACGTGATTTATTGCAAGAAAGTTTCAGATGGCGCTACAAACCAGGTTTCTTAAAGTCACTATTGGTGACTTTAAGTTACTATCTTCTTCGGAATTTATCTATGTTTCTCACTCTACTTTTATCTTCTCTCTTCAATATAAGTTCCTATTTGTACCACAGGTGGCGCTTGTAATTTTTTGTTAAATTGAAATTAAGTAAACAAAGTTTTTAAAACAAAAACAACCCCGCCAATTTTATTAGTAAATCGAACCATTGCAAATTTGTTGTTTATTATCGAATTATTTTATGAATAATTTTTCAAAAAACACGACTAGATCTTATTCGAAATTCAGATTTGAATTATTCTATGTATTGTGTGTGTGTGTGCAATTTAATAGAAACATTTTGAAGTGATTTATTTTCGTTTTTACGATGTTCGAAAGAATCTGTAAGTATATTTGAATGTTTTAATTAAACTCTTTAGATTAACCTTAAAATTTCAATTTTCCCATTTTAGATAGATATGTTTTGTGGAGAAACAGCAAATAAACAATTTCCCCTGCATTCTTTTTCTCTAAAGCCATCAAAGTAAGTGCAATTTAGCCATCAACTCAAGTAATAACATCAGCAACAGTGATAGATAATGATAGATAGTGATTACATCTAATCAAGTGATATATGCAGAATCTGTTTCCTGAAAGATTGACGAAAAGATTGAAACATTGAACAGGAAATGCAATATTTGGACTCCTAATAATAAGATTACAAATATACCGTCATTTTCGCGGTTACACTTGTCACTTTTCCAGGAATATTTGGTGAAATTGAATTAATAAATATGTAAATCTCATTATTGATGGGTATTTGCATGATAATAGTAGTAATTGGTAATACCACAAAATCTTTTTGTTACAAATTTTGTGTAAATAATTGTATCAAACATTTGATAGGTAGTTTCATTATTGTAATAATCGTAATTTTGTATATCATGTATTTTATAGTTTTTGTAAGTTATTTATTGTAATATAATGTAAACTGAATAAATTTATATTGGAATAGTTTTGTGTTTGAATACCTTTAATTGCAGAATAGGGCAAAATTTACATTTAAATTTCCCGGGCTTAAGTAAAATTTAAATTGCCCTCGCTTTTGATTTTCAATCAACCATTAGTAATAACTTAGCTTAGGATTTTTTATACCGTACGGTAGCTCTGACGTCATCGCTCCGAACTCCAATATATGTGTGCGATCTGCAGTTGGAACCCGATCTCTCTGTAGAATTATATGTTTATTTGTTGTGCTTGTCGTACTCCAATCATTCAACGTAGTTAATAAAGTAAGAAAGCGACGTCACGTACAATAAACAAGGGGTCCATTGTGGTCGATATTTACTCGTTTTAGACTATCTTTCCATAAGCGCAGCAAATAGGTTTAAATACGATATGTATGTGAATGAACAAATTCAAATCAATGTTTTTTTAAATTTTTTAAGACATCAAAATGATAATACAGATTATAAAAAAATTATAAAATTTGTTTGAAACGATATCTTATTCGGGATAAATGTCCCAGAATCTCGTCTCCGAACGAAATAATATGAAATTCACGATAAAAATGACCCAAGTGACTTACCACTTCGTGATGCAACCGGAACGGTGATCCACGCTGTAAATGGGAAGGAGAAAAAATGGGGAAAAAAAATAACAGGATAATTACAGGTGGATGATGTCGTAATCACTTACACCACGAAACGTCAATTTGAAAAAAAAATAAAATTCGATTGTTTAATGCTCCAAAAATGAAAGAGATCGAACGAAAAATGATAACTTGGTACAGCACAACTTGCTAACCTGCTCAGGTTCAAATCAAACTCAATACTGAAACTAACCTGAATCTTATCGCAGGAATTTTATAGGTACAAAAATAAACTAAAATAAAATAGAAATTTCAAATTTGAATGTTCCAACCAAAATTATCGAAATATTAGCTACATTTAAAAAAATTATTAAATATTTGAAAATAAAATTATAATTGTTAATATTTAATCTGTAAAAGATTAAAAGCAAAGACCAAGGTTATTTCTATACATATGTAGGTGTTTATATGTTCAAAAATATCTAATGAGACCACGGGGGGGCGGACATACCCTCACCAGGGTAGGTAAAAATTAATGGGATGCATTTTAGAATATAAGCAACTACAAAATGGTTAGTCGAGTTATTCCATTTAAATGAAACAATAAACAAAAACAGTCTCATGCATTAGAAAAGTCAGTATTGAAGATTGAATATTTCTCTAAATTAGAAGAAGAAAATCTTAATCTCAGGCCAGATACAAATGATTAAAAAAAAATTACTCGTATTAATTTTTTGTGTTACTTTTATCGTCGAAGTTTCTATCTAAACAATTAATATTTTATTGTTAAAATAGTTTGTTTCCATTATACAAGGTCAATTTTATCCCTGATTATGATAAAACTCCAACGTGTATGAACTCAATTAATATTTACTTTAATTCAATTAATGTGCAATATTTGATATTTTTTATTTGAGTTTACAATTTTCTTCTTTTGAATTTAATTTTTAAATATTGCAAAATATCGAGTATGACCAAACTGAAGTAACTATATTCCATATAGTTATCATTGCGATTACAGTAAGATTCGAAAGTCACGAACGTCCATGGCGTGAACTAAAGGTAGTTACAGAATCCTAAGCAATAACTAGTGTTAGGATCTACATTTTCGCCATAAGTATTTCAACACATTGAACCTACCATTAGCGTAGTCTTTCTATAATTCTGATTAAATAACTTCTTGTATTTTGTAAGCTATCGGAGATGAAAAATCATTATTATTTACAAATTATAGTTTGAAATAATAATTAAAATATTAAATTAAATTAAAATATTTTAAATTTCTTTACGTACAAATCATATGTTTATTAACCCAAACGAGTTACTATAAGAGTATTCAGGAGGGGGAACCCATTCCATTGTAACTTACAGTACAATCAAACGTCTGCGTTTTACGAATGACGTCGATCGGTCATGCGGATATTTTAAATGGTCTACTGTTTTTCAACATTCTGCTGCTATCGTTATAGAGCAACTCGTTTTGTTGGCGACGAAAACACTCGACTAAAACAGAAAATAACATTCCGCTCTATTCGAATTTGTCAGGAAAGTAGATTTAGGCCGGCACGCTCTACGGTGCCAAATCCTATCTCTAGTAATAACGTTTCAAGCGTCATCTGACGTAAAACTGCGGACTTGTCTGGATGAGGAAGTGGGGTATCTATATTATCTCTGGCAATACTAAGCAAGTTGTCCATGTTGCCACATTTATTACCCAACAATTGGAGAAATTAATTTCCAAGTCGAAAAATTAGACTTTTATTAATAATTGAAAGTTAAAATTCAAGTCTAGTTGTTTAAGTCCGTTAACAGTGATAAATTTTGACAATTTATTTTGAAAATTTAAATTATCATATTTTATAAAAATCTACAATGTTCTCTTTACATAGAATTCCTGTAGATTTGGCAATAGGGAAGTTACCGATTTCTTTTTCAGTATTGCGGTATTGTCAGATTGAATGAAAGTAGTTGAACTCATTTTTAATTTTAATTAATAATCACAATTCCGTTGGTAAAAATTTCACTCTTATCGTGAGTTATGTCGATATTTTCAATGTATAATCACTATAATCAGAAACGAGAAACTTGGGGCTATGTTATGCAATAAGTTTGTTCCAGCAGCTAGTTTGAAACGGTTTGAAACCGTTTGAGGAATCAGAGACATGCGCAATTACATATTAAGCGTTCCAACTGTAAACAATCCATGATTTGTACTACCAGTTGGTCGTTCCACCAAAGAATCCGAAGAATCAGGAACTAGTTTCAAACGGTCAAAACAGTCCGAGGATTTTTGTCTGATTTTCAGTTGGCGTCATGCTCAATAGAAAAGTAGGGTTTAAATAGCAGAACGTTTTGCTGTAAACCATTTTTTTTACATGCCCAGATGTTCATATTTGAAAATTTTTATGAGTTAAGGGCCGGGTCATAACTCGGAAAGAAAGTAGAAGAATTCAGGTACATTTTAAAAGATAGAGAGCTGAATGTCACAAAGCGTTAAACGTAATTGTTTTGAATCAGGTCTTTTTCAGATTGTACGCGAATCATTGTAGTTTATGGTTATGCTACTGCTGGCAGGAAATTTGGTCGCTTAAAGAAAAATGTGCTTCGTTGGTGATTTATTTTATCTAAAAATTTATAGTGAATTTGAACCTTTAATCCAGACAACCCACAATACATTATATTGCATTATGCTTTGCAGAAATATCATACAAGTTTATTAAGCGTTCCAACTATAAGAGTTTGAAACTAGTTTGTGATTAGTTTCTGACTAGACATGCGCACTAAAAAAGTACATAAAACAATCCGAAACTTTAAGCTGGAACAAACCTAATATTGCCATGGTACCTACATGAACTATAAATGAATGAATTTTGTTGTAATTTGTAGTTACAAACAAAAAAGTAATGATTTACCTATAAATAAACAATAGAAATCTAATTAATATTCGGTGAATTTAGTAGGAATTGTAATTTTCAAGAGTTTTATTCTTCATTGTCTTATTTCGTTAATATTTAGTAATTATCTAATTTCAAAGAATTCTTGTTGATGCGGCAACGTTGCTTGAAAAATTTTGCCGTTGGAAAAGTTAGCCTGGGTATAAGTTATTGTAAGATGGCGAAATTGTTGAGTTATCGTTCTCGTAATGTTAGTTAGTGTATTATTCCATTAATTAATTTATTTTATTGGTACACTTGGTAATTACTGAAAATTCGTGTTAGTTTTGTTTAGTGATTGTTCTAAGTGCATTGATGAAAATTTCCGCTCTTTTGGCAGCATAAATTTGGTAAGAAATATTTATTTATTAATTTTCTTTTGGATTTCTTATAGTACTACATGAAAAAAATTTTGTAGGTATCTTCAGAGGATCATTAGAAATTCTGTGAGGAAAAATCAGCCCCCTAGGCCTTCTCGCAGTTGAAGCCACCTCTATTAGAAGAAAAGGGGGCGGGAGGTCAAAGAACCATCTTTAACGGAACGGATTCAAAGGTAAGTGAATTTTTTCAGATTTTTATTATAGTTAATTATCCCAATAATCAATTAATAGTTCATAAGCAAATCTCTGTCAGCGATTTTTTAACCGCTCGCCCGCGGTTGCATATAAAGCTTGATTTTGAGATTTCCAACAGATCTTACGGTAATAAGATTTGATATAATACCATAGGGGTGCGGTCATAGATCTGCTAAAATATTACTTGGATGGCTCGTTGCGTATCTTAACCATAACACGAAAGTGTATCCAACATAAAACAAAGATAGGTTAATGGAAGTAACCGCAAGTGGATAGAGGAGCGTTGAAAAAGTTACGAGACGACAGGCATAGTAGTTTCGAGCACAACGGAAAATAAATGTACGACTTATAGTAATGTTAGAGAAAAATCGTTTTTCACCATTTATTGAACAATAATAAAGATTGTATTGATTAATTTTTATTTTCACATATATATTTTTACGCATTTTAATTTAAATATAGTAAATGTTTAACTGTGGACTGCGATAATATACTTACTTTGATACTTTACTTCTCCTAAGTAAAAAGCAGATTTAAATTTACTGATGCCTAAAATGAATCATTTTTGTAAATTTTGCTTCTTATTCTGTTTTTGACTTCATTAAAAGTTTGATTATGAAGATGAATACTTATATCGAAATATGTTTTTAAAATTATATAAATTAAATGATTCAAATGATTGACTGGATCATGATCTAAAATATGGAATTTTAAACAATTAAATAAGGAATCAAAATTAACGGTTCTTATCGTTTTTAAAATAAGTTGCGATAAATTATGCTTTTGGAAAAAATAACGAATTTTTTTTTCTGCATATTAACAAAGTACAACAACATTCTTAGAAGGTTTTAACAGTCCTTCTTGGTTTTTTCTGTTCAATAATGCAGACTGGGAAGTTTCACTAACTAGACTTTGCTGACATAAACAACAATCAATGCGTTTTATGACTTTCTTAGAGACATATAATGCGATATATTTTGAGACGTCATTTACATAATCACAATCAAAGTCAGGAATGAATAAATCATCTGCATCTTCTTCAATATTTCCTCCAACTTGGCTAAATATATCAATATTGATGTTGTTTGCATTTTTAGGATTTGTTACATGAAGAATACTTATATCATAAAGAATTAGACAGTTTGCATTTTCGGAAGTTCGCATTTCGGTATGTACAAGTAATCGCTTATAAGCACCTTCGAACTGCTTTGCAGTTGGGTTGTTATTGAAACCCCCTCTTGATCTTATTGCTGAGAAAAACAATTCGAGATGATCTTGACTTAATTTATACGTCAAAAGATATTTCATTTCTTCTGATTTTATCACATATTTTTCAACAATTCCTTGAATGCTTTTTATTGTTATAAGAAATCCAATAAAACCCATTTTCCTTGTAGATACCAAAATATTGGTACCCTCTTTCGTTGTAATATTACTAATATAACAAATGAATTTCTCGAAAAAATTGAAAATGAATTGCCAATTGCTCTTTGTTAAGGGCTTTTTATAAATATTACGACTCAAATTATTTCTTGAATTTAGAATATCTAATATCTTATTAAACATATTACAAAACTGTGCAGTACTGTCAGCATTTAAGAAACCTGAAAACTTTTTATCGAAACAACAATAATTTATTGCATTTGCAACACTTTGACTGAGTACTTGAACGGCTAATTTAACTTTCATTTTTTCTTTTTCGTAATCTATATGTCTCCTGCGGATTTTGGTGGCCATGTGCAACTGATTTTGTTCTTGTATTTCGACAAGCTTTTAAATATATTCCAATTTATATAATTTCCTCCATCATCTAAAAGTTCTTTAAAATCACCTAACGTATTTCGTATCAATTTTATCATATGGCATGGATCCATAATAAAGAAAATTTCTTCATTAGTCTTAGGATGTATGAATGAAGTTTTTAAATTTGGATATGTGAAGTTAGCACCCAAAATATTTGCCATACATATATTAGAGGCTGCTCCATCGAAAGTTAACGAAACCACCTTAACCCCTGTATCATTTAAAATATCTAAACATCCAAGTACTAGATTAGCTTTTTCTCCTGAAGTAAGACTATTTATTAAAAAATAACCTACAGGAATTTTCCATTTAGAATTTAACGCAACAAGCATAAAAACAATTGCATTTTTAGCAAACAGGCAAACAGTCGCAATCTATTCCATAACCATAATTTATATATCCAATTTGTTTTTTACCATCTCATTCAATATATTCTTTAATTGACATTTCGCCCATGTCCAGAGAGCAAAGTAATGTTTGGCATTTATTTTTCATTTCAATAATTTTCAACTTTAACGCTCGTAGAGCTTCTTTAGTATAATCAGGAGATCCATCAATAGAACAATACCATTTTTTCAAAGTAGATGGATGTGCCAAACAATTACCAAAAGTTTTTCTGGCGTAATTGTAAGCAGAAGATGAATAAAAATTTAATGTGGGAGCAAACGCTCTTAATTCTGTTGGAAATTTATTTTTGTCCACAAGTTTAACTCTTCTTTGCACGACTTTTTCTATTTTTTTAAAATAAATCTGGGTGATGTAATTAATGCTCTAGATTAAAGGAAAAATATTAAAAAAAATCCTAGTGTAAATAAAAATAAGTATTATGTAAAAGACAATATGATGGAAATTTACATCATCATGCATTGTCGCATACTTAGCTCAGTACTAAATAAATAAAAAAATATTGTTTACTCAATCTTCTTTATTCTTTATGATAATTTAAAAAACAATTATTATTTTTATTTAAGCACAAATTGACGCCACATTTATTACACGAAATTGTGGAATAGCCTTTACATTTGGGAAATTTGCACCGGAGTGACCCACCTACTTTTGGCCAATGTTCAGCACCATCTTTTCTTATGTCTTTTGGAGGTGGTGGAGCTGGAGAACCTTTTCTTTTCTTTGATTGCAATTCTTCTTCTAGTACACAGGTACTAGGACGCCCTCTTTTAGCTTCTTTGGTCGTTCCTCTGTTGCATAGCACAAAGGCCAATTCATTTCTGAATTGGCCCATTGTAAGCAAACTCTTTTGAGCTTCACCTCTTTCTTGAGCATTTTTTTAATAAACAATCCAAGAGTTTATAATAGCTAGATCAAATAGATGAAAAAAAATGCGCAAATACCACTTTTTAGACCTAATTTGTATATGGTTTCTGCCCAAAAAGCTATCCATGAGATCTACTCCTCCCATATGTTTATTGTACTCTTGGACAATAAACGGGCACGTAATATCAATTTTTCCTTTTGTTATCCTGTCAAATCTATTGACTTTAGTTACGGGCAATGCTCCACAATAAGAAGATAACAGAGTTACTATCTTATTATCTTTCCAAGCCACACAACTCAAATCGATACCATCGTGCACAGACACTCTTTCCTCAAAACTACCTCTGGGCACAGACTTTTTCATGAAGTTTTTCTTCTCTGGAAGTTTATTATTTGGTATCCTGTTTTGCTGCACAGTTCCCACTGTGTGAATTCCTGATTTAGCTAAAAACAGTACCAACGGCAATGATGTATAAAAGTTGTCAAAGTATATGATGTGGTTGTGCTTTCTTGGCACTCCTCGAAGCAAACGAACTACAACATTTCCTGTTGCACCAAGATCTGGTTCGTCTGGGAGTTTCTCTGTTTTCTCCTGTCCAGAATATACCTCAAACTTGTGGGCATATCCCATTAAATCACAGAGAACATATAATTTGAAGCCCCATTTATGGGGCTTATTAGGCAGATACTGTTTTAAAAAATGCCCTATTTTGGTAGAACACATCTGTTCATCCACAGAAAGTCTTTGATTCATTGGCACTGTGGCAAACCTCTCATTGAGATGCTTGATAACAGGGCGGATTTTATAAAGCCTGTCATGTTCTGGATGACCTACAGGTTTGTGAAGATCGTTGTTATTAAAATGTAATGATAACTTAATTTTCTCAAACTTGTTCAGTGGCATTGTTGAAGAAATGGGCTCATATCCAAACTTTGGCGACCAGTATGATCTTGTGCAAGGAAACTTGATTACTGACATGTATAATAATATTCCAAAAAACTTATACAAATCATACTCTGTAAATGTTATAGATGAACTCGGATTCTTCTGTATTATATATAAATTTGTCTCCTCAACTAATGTTTTGATAAAATCTTCAGTGATAAAATAGTTAAAACATTGATATGGAGTTTCTAGGTGTGATAGACCACCTGAAGCAGTAGAACTCCCCAAGAAAGTCGTTTTATCTGTGTCATACACCAGATTCCTTTTTTTCCAAATCAAGCTTCTTTTGTCAAATAGAAAACTGGATGAAGACTGCAAATTGGATGAAGTTGATGGGTGAGAGGGTTCTTGATCTTCTGGTTCTACAATAGGAGGATCAATGTCAGCAGTTTCATCCACATCATCATCATCATCGTTCTCCTCCTGCAGCACTCTTATAACTTCATCAGCATCGCGGTTTTCATCATCGGAATCTTGGTCATCAAGGTCATCTTCTGAGAGCCAACCGTCTTGTAACTTACTAAGATAATCTTCAATATCTCTTTCATTCAAGTTTCCCTAAAAAACAACTCAAAATAAACATTTACAAAAAAAATTTTGCTATACATTACAAGTGAAGTTACTGCATAGTGATGTGAATTTCCATCACATAGTTTTGAGAAATTTATTCACAATGTTTTGATATAAATTGTACATAAATAACAAAAACATGAAAACAAACCTTTTTTCCACTCATTTCCACATTTATTGTATTTGATATCTCCGATTATTTCCATAAAACAATTAAAAATCTCACTCAGTTCTGTTCAGTCACAACAAACAGCAGAATGACAAGTTCTAGGCATGGTAATTTACAGTCACGTTTGCTATTTTTTGACAACTGCGTTTCGTTGTGCGCAATAGTCGCTTAGAAAGTTGCCAGCAACAACAAATTTACAGAACAAGGGTTTTGAGGACCTTTTTTTGTTGACTAAATATTATGATGGAAATTTCCATCATCATGCAAAAAAGGGTTAAGTTGTCTCAAAAATAATTGTTTTTGAGGCACTGAAATGCATTTCTGTGAAATTTAATATTTAAGATTAGTAATATTACGACATACAACCAGGCTAAAACCTTCAGTAATGCAGAATGTAAATAATTAATATGTATACATGAATGTTCAGTGCAGTGCAAGGCATGCCGTAAAGAAGAAGATTAATACTTCTAAAGTAACTATAAGCATAAGCAGCGATCCGTAAAAGAGCAAATGACTATCTTAATTAAATTAAAACTAAAATGAAACCTCTAAAATGGAACTACAATCTCCATATATTTTCTTTGTCTCTTTTAAATGATGTATAGAGTCCGTTAAATTCGATATTTTTTTCTTTAAACGATTATTTCTAGTCTGAAATATTTTATAGTTTTTCTTTGTCACGAAATTGTATTACAAACAATTTGCCACATACGTTTAGCCTTTTTAAGATTTGTAATGTCATTTATATTACAATCACTAAAATAAACCGGAACTTTTCTTCTCCTATGTCCATAATTGTTTGGTATATCTATGAAGGATAACGACTGGCTTGTGGATGATGTATAAACAGAAGTTCCTTGTGGATATTTCGATTGCATTTCTAAAGCAGAAGTACCAGTGTTACATTTTGGACATTCTGTTGCTGTCTCTTCTTGAACTTTTAAACGTTTCGAACGCTCAGTTGGTTGTTTTTTTGAAAGATGTTCAGGAAAATAAATTTCGATGGTACAGCATCTTTTTTTTAATATTTTTCGACCAAATTGAATAATGTAATCAGTTTCATCGAAATGTTCACTGCATAATTTGGCGTAAGATGAAGGCGTATAATTCACTCTTTTCATGGCAATAATCCACTTCTTTCTCATTAGCTCATCTTTTGGGAAGCTACAAAGTACATATTAAAAAATATAATACATTAAATAATTTATTTTACCTGTGAAACGGAACACCACTACTTTTTAAAAAAAACGATTTTTACAATTGTATCCTGCACAAGACACACCATTGTTGATAAAAATTGGAACAATCACCATAAATACAAAAACGTAAAATAAATAAACAAAAACTTTTACGAAACGTAAAAGATAGCTGATCTAATATGCGCTATTATCTTAATCAATTACAATAATTAAACAGATGAATATTAATAACAAAATCAACGAATAAATATAACCAAACTATCAAATTCTCTATTGCAACAGTATTAGTTCGCGGCAAATCGTCTAACCGTTGCCAGTCGTCACGTGACTTTATATTGCTATCCCTTTCTATATGTTGGACTCAATTACAAGCGGGTAGGCTTCATCCATATGTTTACTGTTAAATCAATGGGTGCGGTACACAATAATATTGGAAAGAATCAGCTGCCTTCGATAGCTGGTGACGGTACAATTGGCGTTGGGAGCGGTGTCGCTGAGACTGGCTTATACTCGATTATCGCGATAGCACGCACTGTTTATACAGTGGAACCCCTGTAACTCGAAGTTCAAGGGACACATAAAAAAATTGGACTGATTTTATAAGAAAATATTTGACTTGTAGAGGATAATAATATTTATTCTGTCTAATTTTGAGTTAAAGAGGTGAAATAAATCAAAATTCTAGTTATAGATGTAAGTAATAAATTTATTCGCAAATCAAAAGTTACATAACATAATGTACTGAATATGTATAAAAAAAATCAAAATCATTTCAAAATATCCTTCAACTAGAAATATGTATTAAAAAAGTCGGTTATTTTTTTTGCTTTAAATAGTTTGGTCGTTCTCTATCTACAGCATTGTCTAAAGTGTACAGAGCAGAAAATTCTCTTTCTTTCGTGTTACAGGTTTGCTCTATAAAATTTCGTAAACAATTCTGTGCTGCTTTTGCCTCTTTTATGGAAACCCATGAAGCGCATGTTGAATTATTTAAGTCGACTATGTCTTCTAAATCATTAGCTTCGGTTTCTTGAGCAAGCGAATCGATAATTTCATCATCAGATAATATTCCAGCACTAATAACTCCATCATCGCACGTAACAAAGTCCTCAAAACATATTCCTGTCTCAGATGCCACTGTATTCCATTCTGCGGGAGGTTGAATAGAAAGATCTTCGACTTCAGTTTCTTCTGTTCATGCCGTTTTGTCAGCCATTTTCATTGCTTGAAGTACATCTATAGCAGAATTCTTTTGCTCTTCCATATTTTCCAACATGTTTTTTACTACTTCTTTTCGGTATAATGATTTGAAGTTTTTAATAATACCTTCATCCATAGGTTGTAATTTAGAAGTGGTATTGGCGGGCAGATATTGGATTTTAACTGCCTTCATTTGTGGAATATCGTTATGCGCGGTACAGTTATCAATGAATAATATAATTTTTCTTTTTTCTTTAGCGATTTTCTTATCAATTTCTGTGAGCCAGTTTTTGAAAATTTCAGAAGTCATCCATGACTTTGTATTTGCTTCGTATTTGAAAGGTAGCGCTTTACATCTTGAAAAACATCGAGGTTTTTTAGCTTTCCCGATTACTAATGGTGAGAGTTTTTCTGTGCCAGACATGTTTGTTGCGAGCAAAATAGTCAAACGTTCCTTGCTATGCTTCCCACCATGGCATTTATCATTTCTAAAAGTTAGAGACTTATCTGGAAGACATTTAAAAAAACAATCCCGTTTCGTCAGCATTGAAGATATTGTCAGGTTTATAACCATGTAACAAGCCTTGCAATTCACTTTTCCATTTGACACAGGTTTCATTATTGACACTTTCGCTTTCCCCACAAACTTTCTTGAAAACAAGTTCATGCCTTCGTTTGAACTTTTCTAGCCATCCATTACTGGTTCTGAAATTAGCCAGTCACAATAATTTAGAGTAACACTAATATTTTGGTTCCTGCACTGCTTAAACCATTTAAGTAGGCACTCCTTCAATTCAGGAAATTCTGCAAGTCTATGTCTTCTGCTGGATAAGTTTTGACCGTTCTCAATTTTTTTCATAATGTTCGATTAGTTTTTGATTATTGTTGACAGAGTATTCATTGGCAGACCAAATTGTTCAGCAACATCTTTTTTCTTTGGACAACCCTTAACAGCTTCGAGCACTTTCAAATTTTCAGCGAAACTCAAAGTTTTCAGATTATTTTTTACACCATTCATTTTTTAAACAATTTTATTCGTGTAATGTTGTAAAAATTGGTGTGTCTCCTTATAGAGTCAAGCTACTTCTGGTAATTTTTCAATCAACAACAAAACACGATAAGTATTAACGTTAACCATAAATTCTTTTATCATTTTGTAAAATCTGTAATCCTATTTATTGTTTACCTTTACATTGTTTTCTAAGAAACAATATTGTTGTGACGTCGGTAACTTATCTTTCTTCCAGTTATAGATGTCTCAAAAGATTTGTGAATTGCCATATTTGAGGGAAAGTATGAACCGAAATGGTTTGTAGGGACTCACTGACTATTTCGACTTACAGAGGGTGGAGATTTCGAGAAATGGAAGTTTTGGAGTTTGACGGGAGAGGAAGAAAAATTTTTTCGAGTTTTGTAAGTTTTCGACTTATCGAGGTTCGACTTAAAGAGGTTCTACTGTAGTATGTGAATTTAAAAATTGAAAACATTTGAACACTAAAACAGTGATTTTCCTAACCATTGGTTTTAGGCATATGATGCCTTGGAGCTCTTTGAAAGACAATTTAACGAGGTATCCAGAAATAATAAAATATACAGGGTGTTCCATTTAAGAAATTGTAGTTGATGCCATTGCCGTCATATCTTTAAAAATAATAGAGTTATGGCTTAGAGCGTTTTCATAATCCACCCTGTATATTCATTAACGAATGGTTAAATAAAAGTAATGTAAAAAAAATTAATTAACTTCACAAACGGGGTTCTTTAAAAATTGGAGATTTTAAATTGTTCATCAAACAGAAGAAAGAACACTATTAAATTGAATAAGAACAAATCAATGAGAAAAAATAAATTTAAAATACGAATTTGAAAAAATAATAAAAATTAATAGCAATTAATTTCTTTACTAAAGGGTTATTTTAGGTATCAAAATTTTGAAATAATTACTTAATGTGCTATTACTTATCTAATCCGAATGGCTACTGCGTACATATGTGTATATATATGTTTTCTTAAAATTTATCTTCACTGTTTCATCTTCGAATCTCGACTACCTTAATTGCGATCTTAAATTTTTCCTCTTCCTTCTTGTCTCTAGCTATTGTTTAATTTCTCATATACAAATATATTCAGTAGCGTATCGTTACATTCAAATTATTTAGGTGTACGTTTCAGACCCTGGAAGAACCTTTCCTTCAAATGATGTATAAAATGGACCCTGGAAGTGTACTGAAATCCACTTTAATGTAGGTCTTGTCGTCCAAAATCTTCCAATTCTTCCCAATTAAATTGTACAGTTTTCTAGCACTTGTATTGATGATTTTCTGCTGCTTCTCCGTTACTTTAAGTATTTTCTGCTTTTTCTGTGTTTTTAAATTATCACGTCTTTTACACCGTTGTACCATTGTTCGATTAATTTCACATTTTCTAGCCACATCTCTAGAAGACATGCTACAATCTAGAAGGCAATCTAGAAGGTAAGCTACAATCGTTCAGTCCAGTTTTTTATTATGTGCTCCACTTTTCCCACCATCTGCTTTTTTCCTGGATTTAAATACTTAGAGTTTCAAAATAACGTCTCAAAATAGAATCTACCGTACTACGTGCAATTTTTAGGTCTTTTGATATAAAGTGATTTGTCCTCAGTGGGTTTCGAGCCATTTGTCAATGATTTTTTTGCGTCGTGCTTCATGATTCATTTTTTCTCCAGTTACCGATATGTCACTAAATAGAAACTGATTCAAACTGAACTTCAAAGTTTCTAAACTATTTTCAAGAAAAAATGACAGATGACAACTATGACATACAACGCATAGTCTGCTACAAAATTTCCAGTTTTTATTCGTTTCAGTCTTTAATCGAAATTTTTCGTTAGCACGGGTAATAGAGAGCACGGTTAATCGGTGTTTACTGTATTTATAAAAAATTTAAAACCTTTAAAATATTGGCCAACTTGTGAAGACAATTTATCTAACATTCCAAAATGTTTTGAAGATTTCAAGGATCCAAGAGTAATTTTTGATTGTACGGAAATAAGCATTCAAAAAGCGACATGTTTGAAATGCAGAATATTATCAAATTCACATTATAAAGGGGTATATATGGTTAAATTTTTAATAGGAGTGATTCTTGTGGGGACGATAAGTTATTTGAATCCAGCCTATGTGGGTTGCTCGTCAGATAAGTCAATTTTAAACCCTGGAAATATTTTGAATTGTTTGTGACCACACGTTGATGCGGTCATGGTGGACCGCATTCGCATCGAAAAAGAATGTATATAAAATTGTATAAAATTATTCAGCCGTCAATTTTTTTTTAATAAATAGCAGATGACTTGAGTGGAGGCTAATAAATTCTTTAAAAATTTCTTAGACAAACATTTATATGTACACCGCCCGTCACCTTGTAGTCAAACCGCCCAAAACTCCTATTAATTGTCGAGTGATTGGAAACAAATTTTAAGGATTTATAGGGGGGTTCTCAGAGAACATTTTAGCAAAATTAGGTCCACGTAGCTCATTGGGAAATGAGTGACATCAAATCTAACTTTTGAATATGCAACAATTGGCAAGAGGGTTTTTCACACATTAAAAGTGTTGAATTAATGCGATACATTCGTAACATTTTGGTTTTTGCAATTTGCCGTAAAGACTTCGAAAAAAATTTAAAAATGTACGATCTGAGCTTGACCGTGAAAAAATTGAAATGCAAAAGTCGCTCGCCTCCCTTTGTCGGTAACAGTAGTTTTGTATCGAGTTTTAAACCAGTGATTCTCAACAGTCGATCTGGTAATTTTTTTTATTCCGTAAATCGATTTAACTGGCTCAGAGTGAAATATTCCTTATCCACAATGTAAAAAAGGTGTCTTTGGTGAAAAATGAAGTGTCCTTTATGAATTAATAAATAATTTACATGCTCGGCACTTCCAGAACGTTTGAAAACCACTGGTGTAGTCTCTTAAAACGATCCAATGTTAATTTGTTTAAAGAAAAACAAGCCTACAATACGTGACCCTAACAATAAATAATTGTCGACACATGTTTATTTTCTTTTCTTCGGGACAAACGAGATAAAGGAGTCTAATGAAATAAAAAAAGACAGAATTTAGATCTCGTTATTTTTTAACGAAAAATGCATTTCCAATGGCCCATCGGTTAAACACAAACGAATATAATTTATGGTTCTAGTAGGTGACGTATCGATAGTACACGATTGCTTTTACTAGTAAGTTGATACAAAGTCTAAAAACTGCAATAAAAATAAACAATAGAAAAGAAGGGAAGAATCACCGTAATAATTGTAAACAGATCTTTGTGCTGTTAGAGCTATTTCAAACGAAATTTTTACGAGAAATTCTAAACGATCTACTGAATTATCCCCAACATTGATACTTAAAGGTGTCGATTTGTATCAACTTATCTTGAGTAATGAGTAGAGATCGGATTTGGCACCGTAGAGCGTGCTGGCTAAAATCTACTCTCCTGACAAATTCAAGTAGAGCGTAATGTTATTTTCTGTTTTAATCGAGTGTCTTCGTCGCTGACAAAACGAGTTGCTCTATAACGATAGCAGCAGAATGTTGAAAAACAGTAGACCAGGGTTGCCCAACCTTTTTTTGTCCGTGGGCCGGATTCATCATGACATACGATTTCGCGGGCCGGATTCTTTATAATTGCATATCTTAGTAACACCTTTGAAAAAAATTCAACATTTTTAATGTGAAGTCTGATGTTGTTTTTCAGAAACTAATTTTTTAATATTTGGTTCAAGTTGAGTGACGTTCATCCTTAATATGGAATGAAGGTGATCATCTGAAAGTCGAGCGCGAGACGCTGGTTTGGCTCTTTTTAAAGTTGAAAATGTTTGTTCACAAATGTACGTGTTTGCAAACGCCGTTGTCATTTTCATTCCAAGGTTTCTCAAATTCGGATAAGAATCTAACGCTGCATAAAAATCTGGTAAGGACTTCTCGCGAAAAAGATCCTGTAATGGTGTTTGGCATTGCAATTCAATTAATTCTAATTGTAAATCACCTGGCGCCGTAGAAACATCCACTGTAAAAGGATTTTCAAACAAGCGTATTTCATTTTTAATCCGGTGAAAATCTGCAAATCTATCTTCGAAACTTTTGCTGAGTAATTGCAGCATCTTGGTAATTTTTTCACTTGGAAAATGATCATTTTTCCTTTCTTTACGTAAAGCAGTGCAAGTCGGAAAGTGCGTCAACTGTCCTTTTTCCGTTTGCTGTATGAAAAGCTTTAATTTTGTTTGAAACGCACATAAATCAGCATATACATGGGAAATAAGTTTGTCTTTGCATTGCAATTTGAGATTAAGTTCATTTACATACGCAGTTAAATCACAGAGTATAGCTAAATCCCACAGCCACACAGGGTTACTTAGTTCGTGGAGCTGAGTTGATTTTTCAATAAAGAATATATCAATTTCATGTCTCAAATCAAAAAATCGCTGTAGTACCCTACCGCGGCTCAGCCAGCGGATTTCGCTATGATAAACCACATCACCATATTCGGCTTCAATTTGTAAAAGAAATTCTTTGAATATTCTGTGATTCGTAGAATATGATCTTATTAAATTTACGGATTTAGTAACTACCTTCATAACATGATCTAAATTTAAAATTTTTCCACAAAGATTTTGTTGGTGAATGATACAATGTATATCCAACGGCGGTGATCCATTTGATTCCAGCACTTTTTTCCTTAATCTGGCTACTAGCCCATTGTGCCGACCAACCATAGATGGAGCGCCATCTGTAGTTATGGCCGTTAATTTATTCCAGTCAAGGTTAAGATCATCAAAAATTTCGGATACTTCCTTAAATAAATCTTCACCCGTAGTAGTTGTTTTAATACTTTTCATTGCAGCAAGTTCCTCCGTAACTTCAAAACTATTATTTATTCCACGGATGAATACAAGCAATTGCGCAATATCAGTCACGTCCGTAGATTCATCTGTAGCAATGGAAAACATTTTGAACTGACTTGCTTTTGATTTTAATTGTACCATAAGATCACTTCCTAAATCTTCTATTCTTCGTGTCATTGTCATACGTGATAAACTCACAGATTCGAATGCACTTTTTTTTTCCGGGCACACTTCTTCCACTACCGCCATTAAGCACCTTTTAACAAATTCCCCATCTGAAAATGAATGAACTTCTTTGCCTATTATGTGACCTACTCGATAGCTAGCTCGCACAATCGACTCATTAATATTTTTCGCGTTGTTAAATAGTTTGGTTAATCCGCCAATTTCACTTTGTAAATTTGTAATTTTATTTTCGCGGCACACACCGACGTATTTGTTATATGTCTGCTTATGTTTGGAATCGTAATGTCGTTTGACGTTATGTTCTTTAAATACAGATAAACTTTCCTTGCAAATAAGGCATAAGCATTTTTCCCCTTGCGCCACAAAAAAGTACATGTTTGTCCATTTCTCTTGAAAAACGCGGCACTCACTATCCACTTTACGTTTTTTCGTCGACATTATTTGGGGTAAAAATATTCAATATTATAAAACTTTCACAAAATTAAATTTATATTTTTTAATAACTTATTTATCAAAAATTAACTTAAAGTTTTCACAAAAGTTAATGTAAACATATGTGAGCATCTCCTATGAAATAATTACCACAAGTAACTCCATGATTATAACTAACTTCACTCTGTAGTCACCTCGACTATCGGCCACTCGCGGCAGCACTAGTCGACATCGGCATGACACACCGTGTCATGCCGATGTCATGTACAAATACAAATTATTCAATCAAAATACATATAACAATATCAGAAATATTGTAGTTAATAAAATTCACAGAAAATACTTTAATAAATTTAAAAAATACGCGGTATTTGGTCAATAATTTACGAATATCCGACTAGGAGCTCGCGGGCCGGATTGAGCTTCTTCGCGGGCCGGATCCGGCCCGCGGGCCGTAGGTTGGGCACCGCTGCAGTAGACCATTTAAAATATCCGCATGATCGACCGACGTCATTCGTAAAACGCAGGCGTTTGATTGTACTGTAAATTTCAATGGAATGGGTTCCCCCTCCTGAATACTCTTATAGTAACTCGTTTGGGTTAATAAACATATGATTTGTACGTAAAGAAATTTAAAATATTTTAATGTAATTTAATATTTTAATTATTATTTCAGATTATAATTTGTAAATACTTATGATTTTTCGTCTCCGATAGATTAAAAAATAAAAAAAATTATTTAATTAGAATTATAAAACAACTACGCCAATGGTAGGTTCTACGCGTTGAAATACTTATGGCGAAACTGTAGATCCTAACACTAGTAATGAGGTAGTAATACGGTAGCTTTATTATTAATATTAGTATTAGTATTATCATTCTTTTTTGTCACCCTTAAATTTATGGTGTCGCTCTCTTCTAACTGTAGATTGAAAATAAAACAGTGGCTTAATTTTCTTTCTTTAGAGGATCGAATGTCAAGGAGTTTTTCTTAAGTAAACAAATACGATAACATGAACACCCATTAAGATAAGAACAGAACAACTGAGAGGCGAATAACTGGTCACATTTACGATCGATGTACGAGAAACCCGTTTTTTAATTTTTTTCGGAATACAGTGTCAGAAAACCGAAAAAAACAGTTTTCCGAGAATCCTCAAATCATCCTGAGTCCATTTATGTAAAAAACTAATTAGCGAAAATGTTGAGATTTTCGACAAAAATCACTTTTTCCCCGATTTCTCAACGAGCTACAGGGTCCAACTTTCACTGAAATGTGCACTAGGGACCCCCCTATAAATCCTTAAAATTTGTTTCCAATCACTCGACAATTAATAGGAGTTTTGGGCGGTTTGACTACAAGGTGACGGGTACTGTATAAATAAACAGTGTTTTCCTATTTACAGAGCGATTCATTGGTGCTCTCTAACTTTCCTGGCATTGCCCGATAGTTTTCGATTTAAAGCAATTTTCTTATTTTCAACCCTTATAACTTCTACTCTAATTAACATTTTGAAATATAAATGTGTACATTACTTTGTACAATTGCATCAGAGTCTCTTGTGATGCCAGCCTATGTAAGCTAAGATGGATGTAATTAATTAACCGTTCTTCATAATTCTTGAAGGAAACAATTGTTGCTTTACCACCACCAGTTTTAAATAATTGCACATGGTTTGCTGCGTTTTTCCAATTGAAATCTGGTTTTAGAACTTCATATTTTGAACGCAAGGTTTTAGGTTTCTCCATTCACAGATCCGATTCTCGCATTAAATTCAGTTTTTATTTGATCCCAAGTACTATTTTTTTGCTTCCGTGTAACCGCATCTGATTTTTTATTTTCGATTACTTCTGCAGGGTGCCCCAGAGCAACGGAGAGGATTTTAATACGCTATAGCACGATCTCTAATTGAGTTAGGGAAACGAACTTGACGGCGTTGAAGAGAGGAAAGATGCACAATTTTTTCGATAAATTGATTTATTTTCACAGTTTAGTAGTTTTAAAAATAACATCATTTAAATGACGACCCTTATTTTTGAAACATTCTCAAAATCGCAAACATAACCACTGAAATATTGGCGGATTGACGTCTAATCGAAGTTTTCAACTCATCCAGGTCTCGTGATTCAATTTCGAATACTTTCGAATTTAAATACCGCCGGAAAAAGAAATCACTCACAGAAAGATTTGACGAGCGCGACAGCCATACAGTTTCGGCATTTCTTGAAATTAACTGGCTACCAAACATCTCTCGTAAACAATACATCGTTTCTCCAGCAGTATGGCAAGTCGCGCACGGTCTTGTTGGAACCAGGTACGTGACAACTTCCTCCTCGCCAATTCCTGCCGCACAAACTCGTTTAACAGCTGCCGTTAGCGTTCGCCGTTAACCGTACCATCGAAAAATGAAGGACCGATCACGCTGCATGCCGCTACCACTAGTCTAGCGGTGACTTTGGGTGAATGGAGGAGCTTCTCGTGAATCACACACGGAATCTACTATCACCAGCAGCGAAGATTTTGTTTGTGAACGTCCTCGTTTAGATAAAAATTTGTCTCGTCTGTAAACAGAATCTAGTAGAATTTTCTGCTACATCTCTTCACTAAATGCGATTCTTGTGGCATAATCGGTGGGTAAGAGTTGTTGGGTGTACAGTATCTTATATGGATGGAAATTTAAGTCTTCATGAAGTATTCTTCTTACCGTTTAATCAAAAATTTTCCGGTTTATTGTATGCATATGTTCCGAATGACTTCAACTTTCCTTTACGAACACGTGCGATTGTCGGGGAGGTTCTCACGGCCTTTGGTAGACCTGAAGGTTTTTTTACACACCGAACCAGTTTCACGAAAGTTTTTGACCAACCTTTGCAAGTTTTTTTCAGAGAAAACAAATCTTTTACGATAATACTCAAAACGTTTTCGAAATTCTGGAACAGTAACAGTGTACGAATCATTATTGCGAAAACAACACTCAACCGCATAAGTGCGCTGTTCCGCAGGTTAAACCTCCATGATAGTTTATGGTACTGAAAAACAATGTGCATCCTTCCTCTTTCCAACGCCGCCAGGTTCGTGTCCCTAACTCACATAGAGAAGGCTCTACAGCGTTTTAAAGTCTTTTCTGTTTCTCTACCGCACCCTATATACACTGCCCGTCACCTTGTAGTCAAACCGCCCAAAACTCCTATTAATTGTCGAGTGATTGGAAACAAATTTTAAGGATTTATAGGGGGGTTCTCAGAGAACATTTTACCAAAATTAGGTCCACGTAGCTCATTGGGAAATGAGTGACATCAAATCTAACTTTTGAATGTGCAACAATTGGCAAGAGGGTTTTTTACACATTAAAAGTGTTGAATTAATGCGATACATTCGTAACATTTCGGTTTTTGCAATTTGCCGTTAAGACTTCGAAAAAAATTATAAGAGGTACGATCTGAGCTTGACCGTGAAAAAATTGAAATGCAAAAGTCACTCGCCTCCCTTTGTCGGTAACAGTAGTTTTGTATCAAGTTTTAAACCAGTGATTCTCAACAGTCGATCTGGTAAATTTTTTTAGTCCGCAAATCGATTTAACGGGCTCAGATGAAATATTCCTTATCCACAACATAAAAAAGGTGTCTTTGGTGAAAAATAAAGTGTCCTTTATGAATTAATAAATAATTTACATGCTCGGCACTTCCAGAACGTTTGAAAACCACTGGTGTAGTCTCTTAAAACGATCCAATGTTAATTTGTTTAAAGAAAAACAAGCCTACAATACGTGACCCTAACAATAAATAATTGTCGACACATGTTTATTTTCTTTTCTTCGGGACAAACGAGATAAAGGAGTCTAATGAAATAAAAAAAGACAGAATTTAGATCTCGTTATTTTTTAACGAAAAATGCATTTCCAATGGCCCATCGGTTAAACACAAACGAATATAATTTATGGTTCTAGTAGGTGACGTATCGATAGTACACGATTGCTTTTACTAGTAAGTTGATACAAAGTCTAAAAACTGCAATAAAAATAAACAACAGAAAAGAAGGGAAGAATCACCGTAATAATTGTAAACAAATCTTTGTGCTGTTACAGCAAACGAAATTTTTACGAGAAATTCTAAACGATCTACTGAACTATTCCCAACATTGATACTTAAAGGTGTCGATTTGTATCAACTTATCTTGAGTAATGAGGTAGTAATACGGTAGCTTTATTATTAATATTAGTATTAGTATTATCATTCTTTTTTGTCACCCTTAAATTTATGGTGTCGCGCTCTTTTAACTGCAAATTGAAAATAAAACAGTGGCTTAATTTTCTTTCTTTAGAGGATCGAATGTCAAGGAGTTTTTCTTAAGTAAACAAACACGATAACATGAACACCCATTAAGATAAGAATAGAACAACTGAGAGGCGAATAACTGGTCACATTTACGATCGATGTACGAGAAACTCGTTTTTCAATTTTTTTCGGAATACAGTGTCAGAAAACCGAAAAAAACAGTTTTCCGAGAATCCCCAAGTCATCTTGAGTCCATTTATGTAAAAAACTAATTAGCGAAAATGTTGAGATTTTCAACAAAAATCCCTTTTTTTCATGTTTCCCAACGAGCTACATGGTCCAACTTTCACTGAAATGTGCACCAGGGACCCCCCCTATAAATCCTTAAAATTTGTTTCCAATCACTCGACAATTAATAGGAGTTTTGGGCGGTTTGACTACAAGGTGACGGGCACTGTATGTTTTAATATAATTTCGACTAATATTTACACCTCCTTCTCATCGAAATTAGTTGTTCTTTTTCTTTTTTATTTATTTTCTTTATCCACCATTTTCATATATTATTATTAAATTTTAAATTCTACAATAATTTTAGTGAATTAATAGTGTACAATTATATGAAAACATACCCAAAAGTAATGTCGTAGTTAGAATTGGCTGCCATTTTGTTATAAACGAAAAAAAGGGCTCAGTCTTCATCAAAAGTTTATTTGAAAGTATATTATTGGTTATATTACTTGGAAAAAATTATATCGCTCAAATTGCCACCTCCCGAGTTAATGCATAATTGCGCTCGTTTTATTGCATTTTGAATTGTTGCTCGCAAAACATCTGACTCCAAATTGGCGATTTCTTCTTCAATGTTAGCGTTCAAGTCTTGCAAGCTTCGTGGTTTGTTGTGGTAAACGTGAAATTTTAAAAGGCCTCAAAGGAAAAAAAGTCTGGTGCTGTTAGATCAGGCGATCTGGACGGCCAGTTCAGATCTCCAAAACGGGAGATCACTCGACTAGGAAATTGGTGTCTCAAAATCTCCATAGTCGCCCGAGCGGTGTGAGCGGTTGCTCCGTCCTGCAGTAACTTGCGGAAAAAAAACTCGTTTACCATCAGCCTATAACGTTCGCCATTTACGGTTACGGCGGCACCATCGGCGTCTTGTCAGTCACCTTGAGGGGATGCAATGGATCTTGTTGCATCACATGTGGGTTCTTTCTGCCCAAGAAACGCAAATTTTGCTTATATAACCACTTACATTACCACTTAAGTGGAAATGGGCTTCATCGGTCATTATGATTTTCGATACGAAATCATTCTCTTCTTGCACCAAGTTCTACTGAGTTTGGCAGTGAGTTAACCTTGTCCTACGGTCAGCAGGCTGCAATTCGTGAACAATTTGCACTTTGTAGAGGAACATTTTTAAATCTTTCATTAAAATTCGTTGTAAAGAACGTCTGTTGATACCTAATTGTGTGCGTCGTCGTCCCGTTGATGCTTGTGGATTTTCTCTGACGTCGTTGGCAGCAGTAGCGATGTTCTCGTTTGAACGCGCACCACTTCTTGCGATATCTGAAGGGGACCCAGTTTGTACGAGGCGCTCGGCCAAACACTTATTTGTTCGAGCACTTGGAACACGAAGACAGGGACGACGACGAAATTCACGTTGCGTTAAAACAGCAGACTTAAAATCTGTAAAATAAGCAGTAACAGTAAATCCTCGATCTTGAGGTGTGTATCGTTACATGGCTTGTTGACAACTACATAATTCATTATATATCTGCAGTGCATATCTTAAGTGTAATTTCGATAATTATGGAAAATGGCGGGTGAAATTTTAGAATATTATTGTTGTCCGCAGAGAGAACCAACATTGATGAAAAGAACATATTATAATGCAAATTAAGACAAATTTACCCATTTTTTTATACAGATCACACACAATTATTGACATCAGCATTTTTTATGAATTGATTGACTTATGTTCTTTTGACCAAACAGATGATTCAAAATAAAAATGGTTAAAAAGAACATAAGTATATTTTAAACTTTGTTTGATTGTTACGTTACTAAGCTTAAACGGAAAGAAGTCTACATATTAGTTTTTTAATTCCATTTACAGTAAAGCTGCGCTAATCCGTATTAATTGAAACAAACTCAAACTAGATTACAGAATCATCCGGATTAATGGAACAAAATAAAAGTCATTATGGAAGGTGCAATAAATGGTGAAACATTTAAGTACATAGTATAAAGAATATTACATAGGTATGCTTATAAGAAAAACGAAACACGATATCTTTTGAGGTATGAAAAATAAATTGTATTAAAATCGAATTTAAGTTTAGAGTTAATTGAAAAAATCAGATATTTTTGTTTGGCGAATGCACCCTGGTATAGCCTCCATTGCGCGTTGCCGTAACATTCTGAGAATGATCAAACTATTTAATTCAACCCCGTTTTTCTCTACCCATTGTATGCAGGTACTGAACCTTCCAATAGCCTCTTCGTGTTTAATTTTCAGCACATCACTGGCAATGTCTTCCTCTAAGGAATTGTCGTCAATATCCAATGATAAATAGTCCCCATCTCCAACAATCCATTCAGTAAGTTCTGATTCTGTAGGTTGATGATTATCAGCGTTAATTTGTTTCAACAAATTTCCAATTTCAGCAAATTCTTGCCCATCTTCATCTACTGACAACTATTTATCTTTGAGAATCGCCAATGAAATGTCATCATCTGAATCCCATTCAATTTCTGAATTTGTTGTGACATCAACTGGATGATTGTGCTCTGAGTAAATAAATATATTCTTCTAACATTTTTTTATTGCATTAGGAGACAATTTTTCCCAGGAATTCGCAAGCAGAAACACGGCATCCTTCAAATCGATGTGTTTAAGAGCCCTTGATATCTTCCTCCAAAGATAAAACGTGAATGAAAAAAGCTCTATCGGTAATACATTTTGATTAAACGTATTGCATTTTGATCCATTGATTGTATTAGTGGGGTGCAATTGGGTGCAGAAATGCCGTATCTCTGATGCGTGGCTAGGAGATTAAGATTATTATCTGTTTGAAATTTTCTCACTTATGCAACAAATGACTCGTAAAACCATTTTACGAACAGAGCCGATGTCATCCAGGCGTTTTTTGTTGAATAGTATTCTACTGGAAGGCTAGCACAATTCTTAAAAGCCCTGGGATTTCTTCCTTTTCCAATGACGATCATTTTAGCTTTATGAGAATAGAAGGACGCACCATAAATAAATTACCGTTTAATGGAAAAACAGTAGTCTTACCCCATTATTTTCTTATTCTTTTTAATATCGGAAATTGTAGATGTACCGACACCATATTTCTCAGCTAGCACTTTACCGCTGACACCACTATTCAATTTTTGCAATATACAGTGAAACCTGTCTAAGTTGGACACTCGCCGTGCCATCAAAAACTGTCCAATTTAGACAGGTGTCCAACTTATGAAGAATTTCTCATTTTTTGAACTATCACCTGTAAACCTACAGTAGGTACTTGGAAATAAATGTATAAGGTAGAATAAATTATGTTAATAGTAATAATATTTATTGAAATGAACTTTCGAATTACAATTTTATTATGAATATGTGTATCACTATTTAAACATCATCTTTCTTTAAAAAATCACTTATTTTAGTTTGTTTTGATACAATTTTTAGGCAAACCTTTTTTTCAAATTTGTTTTGAATCTTGAATAAATCTTCTAGAAGTTCGCGTGGATTCTCAGTTAGATATTTTATGGCAGTATTTATACCATTCAAGGCTTCTTTAACGGTTGTGGGTTTCTCGGCTACATTCTCGCACTCATCTATAGATTCTTCGTGTTCGTCGGGTTGTAAAACACGCTCAAGAGCGTCCTCATGTGTATTGAAGATATGTTCATGTACTTGCAAGTTAGCATCGGGTGATCATTTCTTCAACAGTCAGGTCTTCATTATGATCCTCTTCACTTGCTTCTGGAACGCTATAACCGGCTCGTCGTAAACAATTAACAATTGTTCATGTAGGTACATCTTGCCACGCTTCGTTGATCCATCGAATCGCATCCAAAACCGTTGATTGAGTGGAGAAATTCTTTTTGGTAGTCAGAAATTTCAACCTTAGCAACTAAGCACTTGAGTAATCTCTTGCGATAATAAACCTTCACAGCTTGAATCACTCCTTGATCTAATGGCTGAATTTCCGATGTTAGATTTGGTGGTAAATAAACAAGTTTTATATTTTCGAACGTTTTCGTAGTCTTGTGACTTATAGCATTATCTAGTATAATCACTATTTTTCTACCAGTCCTACGCATTTGTCTATCAACATCAGACAGCCAACTTTCGAAAATTTTTAGTCGTCATCCATTGCTTTTTTATTATGTTGCCATATAACTGGAAGGTGCTTACTACCGCCATTAACAAAAAATCATAAACTTTTTGATTCACTGCTTCGTTACCGGTTTTGCAAAATTTTTTCGTTTCCCTTCGACGCTACAATTCTCTTTCGTATGCTTCCAAGATTTCATCTTTATTCTTCTTAATATTGCCAATAGTTGATTTGGAATTTCCAAACTGGTTCGGCAGCTTTTCTTAAACTACCACCTTTCTTCATGAAATCTATAACGAACTTTTTTCTTTTCAATTGTCAATTCAACCAAAGATTTTCTCTTTGAACTCATGGTGCTTATATACAATCAACGTTAAATCTTCACACATGTATAACCAAAGACTAATTAATGATCGACTCATATTCTAAGTAGTGATGGGCAGAATCGAGTACTTACAAGGAAACATTCCCAGGTGTCTCCACCTCTGATTTTAATGAAATTTGAATGTTATTCTCCATTGAATTCTAAAGGGCGGTTTTACACGCTCAAACCATTTGCGCAAATTGGTTTGAACAAGCCTGTTTGTACAACAAATCGTTACGTGTAAACGTTGTTTGAGTAATGTTTGAATTTAAATTTGCTCAAATTGGTTTGAACAAACCTGTTTGCACAAATAAATCGTTACGTGTAAACGTTGTTTGAATGTTTGCGCAAACAAAATAAATGGGTTTGAGTAAAATCTGTCCCGGACAGAAAATCGGTTTGATGTTGGTTGTATTGGTTTGAACGTTTGAACGATGTTCAAACCTCAGCTCCAATCTCGGGTATACGCATTGACGACAATCTGCGACCACCTGTCTGGCCAACCGTCAGTTGATAGTTGAGAACAAACGAATAAACAATGTGGAAACAATGTCGAAAGAAAAGGAAATTCTTAGTGAATTTATCGAACTATGTAGATCTTTTCGCTGTCTCTGGGAAAATTAAAAGTAGAGAATATAGGGGTAATTGCCCGTCTCATTACGGTGTCTTTTCTTGAAATAATGGGTGTAATTAAATTCAATAAATGTCGATATGTAGCCTCGTTCATACGCAAATATTTGCGAAAATCGTCAGGCTCACTTCGTAATTCATAAATTAAATTGGTGTGAGAAAATAAATCTTTTTTTAATAGCCAAGATTTACACCATTTCCTGTTAGCTTTCGATTTCGTAATTTTTTTAATTAGGCATACCCCGGCGGTAGCAAGCATTAATTTTTCCTCCGAATCGAACATATTCGACATTTTTTTAAAATTTATAACTTCTAGAGTTCTCCACTACACAATTGCTCAAACTGAACTGAACGGCTGAACGTGTGTGAACAGCGTTTCCAACCTGTTACAAGCGTGCCCCCCCCCCCCCCCCCCCGTTATAAATCCCTTATATTTAGGGGGAAAGCTCTAAAGTTTTAAGTTGAATTTATACAAACGGTTTGAGCGTGTTAAACGGAATTTGAACGGCAAGATTTGTTTGTGCAAACGGTTTTGAACAAATCTGTTTGCGCAAATGGTTTGAGCGTGTAAATGGACCTTAAGAGATGCATGTTTTTTTTTTTATCGGCGGAAAAAAACATATCTAGGAGGTGAAATCGCCACTCAAAGTTTAGGCTCCAACGCGGTACTGTTTAAATTTCGCATACTTCCAGTTAAAAAGTTGAAACGGCACAAACGGCATTATTCTCAGGGTGAAAAATTATGTAAAAGTCCATTATTTGCATATACAAATTTTAATTAGGGTAGAAGTTATCAGGGTTGAAAGTAAGAAAATTGCTATAAGTCAAAAACTATTCATCGAATTTTGTCGAAGCTAATGTCATTCGAAACAAGACAAAAAAGTAGGAGAAACCTTGTTTTTGGATTTTTTCGAAATATTACGTTTACCCCTAAACGTCAGGTATATCTATACACATTAGAAAAAAACTTCAATATTCTTATTATTTTCATGTTTTAATTGATGAATAGGGCTTTTTATCAATTTTCAGTAGTTGGGGCACAAAATAATATTTTCTTCTTTGTTGCCTACGCTTTTATTTTTATCCTGAACGTTATTTTCAATACGAGTATAGATACTACAATAATTATTATTGTATTTTAACTTTCGAATATATTTTTTCAAGAATTATTTTAAAACTTATTTGTTATCACTATCAAAACTCAATTATTTATATTTTTAATGTCAATTCACCCCTTATAGAGTTTTTCCCTAAAGTCTTGAAAGTTATATTTTTCAACAATAATTGATTTCGTGAAAGTACAATGGCTATTACTGGTTTATAAAAATTTTGCAAATTTCAACCCTTATGTCTGTTGTACTATTTATTTATTTACTATAAATCCAAGCGCATTTTGCGCCACATTTTTTTCAATAACAAAATAGTATCATCTCCTAAGATATTATAAACTTGGACTAATATCTGTTGTTTCGGGGTTGGTGACAGAACACAAGAACGCTCGCAACTGATGGTTCAGAAAGAATTTCTTTATTTTTCAATAACACTTTACAATCCTACTAAGATATGCCTTCGATAATATCCATCCCCACGGGAGCAGACGGGAAGCTAAGGCTGAGAAGAACTCTTGGAGCTAGAAACGTCCCCACGGGAGCATATCCTAAGTCAAGTGGTGATCTAGTCAGTCTGATGTTTTCTGGACGGTGAGTGTGCTTATATTCAGGGTCGTTCCATCTGATTGGTCGGGGGTTCTGCTGAGTGGGAGACGGATGCTGAGAGGGGGTGGTTCCAGGTCGTACAGGGTGTTGTGCTATTATGGTGGCCGCTTGGGAAAGCTCGCGTATTAGTGGTTGCATGTTACACAGTGTATTTCTTTGTATAAGTTATTTGCTTATTGCAAGGTAATTTAATTAAACCTTATTAACATTTAAAATATGAATAATTTGATGTCAATAGAGGAAATGAATAAGTTTTAGATCCAAAAAGAATATATTGCAAAATAATAATTATTTTAGTATGTATATTCATATAAACAAAAATGTCCAACATGCAAATTGAATGGGTATGCAACGTATGAAGAAAATACGATTGTTATGTGACCCAAGTGTTGAAAAATTGAAGGAAAAGCACGATTTATGAATAAAAACATAAAGATAATTAGAATTGTAAACTTTTTTTCTGATCCATTCAATATGGTCGAGGGGTGGTTACCCCCTAAATGTAATTTTTCGAAAAAATCCAAAAACAGGTTTCTTCTACTTTTTTGTTTTGTTTCGAATGACATTAGTTTCGTCAAAATCCGATGAATAGTTTTTGACTTATAGCAATTTTCTTACTTTCAATGCTTATAACTTCTACTCTAATTAAAATTTGTATATGAAAACAATGGACTTTTACATAATTTTTCACCCTGAGAATAATGCCGTTTGTCCCGTTTGAAAATTTTAACTGGAAGTATGCGAAACTTAAAAAGAACCCCGTTTGAGCCTAAACTTTGAGTGGCGATTTCACCCCCTAGATATGTTTTTCCGCCGATAAAAAAAAACATGCATCTCTTAAAATTCGATGGAGAATAACATATTCAAATTTACAAATGATAAGAAATATGTAAATAGCAAAACTAAGATCTTTATTGAAAATAATTGCGGTTAGACTAGTTTCGGTCTATACGACCATCATAAGTACCATGCTGTATCAAGAAAACATCACAAAATATAATATTATACAATACAATTAGTGCTGACTTACTCAAATTGAAGAAAAACGAAGTACATCAAAAAACTTAAAATTACAAATTACAAATCAACAAATTTAAAAAATGTACAATGTTAATAAACGTCGATATTATTTAAAATCAAATTTTTAAACAAATTTAAAAAATTTTTGATACAAAATTCTTAAAATTCGATAGATTATTTGAAACACGTGGAGAAAGTCACTCGAATGTCAAAAGTGAAAAATTAAATCGAGAATATTCTATTCTTCTTGATAATCTTTAACAAAAAACTCAAGAAGGCCTGCGCATATACCAATATACAAAAAACGATTAGAAATGTATGAATACAACCATAAATGCGACAATTTTATAAAAAATATTCAAAAATCTTTGTTAAATGAAATACTTAAAAAAAAACATTTTTGAAAAATTTAATAATAATATTGACAGAATTAATATAGTTAAAATATTAAATCATATTATTAATACAAATTATTGTGAGTTTGAAAATATTAAATACAAAATTGAAGACGGACTTCCAATGGGAATGCCCGCTTCTGGAATGTTGGCTGATATGGTAATTGATCATTTCGAAAATAATTATATTCTTAAAAATAATAATCCTTTCAAAAAACATATTATTTTTATATACAAGATATGTCGATGATATACTTATTGTTTGGGAGGGTAATAATCGTACATTAGAATCATTTCATCGATATTTAAATAAATTGAATGATAAAATACAATACACAATAGAGATAAAAAACAATAATTCAATAAATTTTTTGGACTTGCACATTTCAAAAACAAATCATGAATTCGCATATAGCATATATCGTAAGCCCACTAAATGTAGTGCTATAATACCGAATGATTCCTACCATCACCAACAACACAAAATGGCTGCCTTTTATTATATGATAAATAGATTGATTGGTACAAAATTAAATCGGAAAAATTATTTTAAAGAACTCAATGCAATAAAAGCTTTAGCTATTATAACCAACACTTTGTGTATACCCGTTGCTCAGTAATCAGGAGCGATGGATGGGTTCGGTGAGGATTCTTTTGTTTCTAAAAATAGCTGTTAAAGGGCGCCACCACGATTTATAAAATTTATAGAATCCCACAATCGTGGAATAGGATTCCGTTAAACAAAATAAAGTTGAAATCAAACAATTTAATGATTTACAAAAAAAATAACAAATGGAAGGGAAATATACCACTCTAATAATGTGGTTTAGTTTTCTATTATGCTAATAGAGTTCGAACTCGTTTTGAAATTTAGATAATTTATAAAATTAATGAAAATGATTTTTAAAATTGAATACTAGATTCTTTGATTATCAATCACACAGGAGATACGCGATACAAGGTCACATACCTTAGATTAAATCCTGTGTGACTGGACAATTTTACAAAGAATTAGCAAAAATTGAAACCAAAGAGAAAATATAATAGTTAATTAACGAAACGTTCAAAATAATACAAATTATATTATTGAACGGATAATGATCTTAGCGAAACGCAATTTGCATAGAAAATCAAAAAACAGTCTCGTAGGACGTAGGCAAAAGTACGTTAATAGAAACATTAAATAAAGATTAAACTTATCGTTTTCGATGCCACGGTACGATGATGTAATCCACGCCACGCCACTGGATGAGTGAAACGCACGGTATCAGGAACGAGAAGGAAATACCCTACGGTGAATGCAGCCAATTACGCCACTGAATGAGCGATAGTACCCGTACTGGATGAATAACGCCAAAAAATGCTTGTGCAAACCAAAAACTCCGGATTTATTCCAGGTCTCTAAAGATACCCCTAAACAATCGAATTAGAACCCCAAAGAATGAATTTGAAAAGAAAATATTACCTTTCTCCGGGGTATTTAACGATATCGAAAATATTCCACAAAGGAATCGGTACGGTAAATCCCAATTATTAAATTGAAAAAAAACGAAACGTAAACGAACGTCTGACCAATTCAACGTTGAAAAGGGAAGTGAACGCTACAAATTCGGGGTACTGAAAACGTGTTTTCCGAAAACGTGATTGCGCACAGTTCAAAACGACACCGTGTTCATAAACGCCGTTAGTACTAGTAATTAAGGGCGAAAATAGAATAAACACAATAAACAACGCCGTTTTGGCTAACCGAGTACCGGAAATGAAAAAGGCAGGATACTGCAATACCGACAATTATCAGGTTGTTTAAAAATCGTTATCACCTCAACTAAAAATCAAAACATCCCCAAACAGCGAAAGATGGTCGAAAACAGAAAATGGAAAGTAAGTAGACCAAATGAAATCAAACTTACGATAATCAAATGGTACCGTTGATCCCCCGATACGTACAAAAATAAAAAGGAAAGGAAAAGGGTAGAGAGAGACCTTCAGTTTCGGGAGCCCAGAGCTTAAGAGGGAAGGAAGGAAAAGGGAAACTCCATTAAGCGGGGTTGCATCCCTACCTCTGAAGGTCTACTGCTGAAAGAAGAAGAAACAATAAAGAAAAGACAGGATAAAGGTACGGGACACTGCAGCAGAGACAGTGTGAAGGTTGTTATAGCACACCCTCAAGAAGCTTACATGGCTCAAGGAAATTCAAGGATTGTATGGTTGCAAGGCCAACGAAAATGCCACCCTGCAACCAATAGAACAGGCCTACATCTTATAGATATAGGACCTAATCCGGAATATTATCCGGAAAATGAAGAACCACAAGTCGATTATATCACGGTGTCCAAATATCCATCTATAGCGGTAAGAAAAGAGAAACGGTACGGTACGGTAAATAGATGAACACTCGAACCACCACAATATAACGACATATCGCTCTTCTAGCTAACGTCAGATGTTATGACGGAAATGGTACCCAAGCAATTAGTAGGACCCTATGGCCTCCTACTCCAGCCAATGTCTCCCCAAAGGAAGAAAATCAAAGCGCAGAACAAAAACGGAAACGAGATTCAGGGAAATGGAACATTTTAATGTTACATATACCCTCTTCCTTCAAAAAGAAAAAGATGAAGACAGCGTGAAATCTTTTTCAAAGACAAGAGAGCGGAGAGTTTGCATGCCTGAAATATGGCATGGAATAACAGGCAGGTTCCAGAAAGAAAACAAATTCAGTGATTATCTTGAATCAATGAAAATGACTAAATTCCACGGTTATTACAAAGATTAAGTAGCTTGTAAAATTGTATCTTTAAATAAAGATAGTAAGTGCCATCGGTGTCAGTTCGTTCAGCCTCTTCTTAGTGAAAAAAATCACAAAGCATTAAAATAATTTAATATCGAGAGATGTGTGGCGGAGGAATTCTCTTTTACGTCATCGCAAAAGAAGAAATATCCAACAAATATCAGATGATTTGACACACATTAAAATCCATTATAATGCCATAGTGGATTCAGCACTGATTCATGAATTCGGCGATGAGGAGTTTGATTCTCAAACTTGAGAAGATGAAACTTATTACAACAGAGGACGTCATTCTGATCCGAGAACATCCCAATAAGGGATAAGAACAGATTCCAAGGAGGAAATTAAGGAACTCCTTCTCAAGAAGGAAGAAAAGTAGGAGGTTAGAGCACCGCACATTCTGACTACTTGCGGAGGTGAGAATTATATATTCGCAGTTAAAATTTTGAATGGTATAAGTACTTAGAGGAGTGGTAGCCTTAGAACAGAATAAAACAGAAAATAGGTAAAAATGACACAATCGGGAAAAGAAAAAGTCCATTCAGCGAAACCACTCATAACTGCGAACCTATATTCTAACCTTTAATTAGAGACGATATCAGATTCGTCATCCGAGAGATCAGAAGATCCACGGAAAGGTTTTAGATCTTTAATATGCCAAGACCCAATATTAATTCCCCTGTCATCGACAAGTTCATAAACCAATTTGGATAATTTTTTACGTACAGTACACAGAATATACCGAGGAGCTAATTTTTGCGAGAAATTTTTGACGGCACTGGATAACACTTTGTTGCGTTTCCAAACCTTATCGCCAACGAAAAATTCAACATCCCGTTTCCGGAGATTATATACTTTAGCGTTCCGATTATATGCTTTATGTAATCGATTAATTACCACTTCAAAAATTTCTCGAAGATGTTCCAAGTCCTTGGCATAGTCCTTACGACTGTAAGCTTTTAAAGACTCGGGGGTTTGATGGGTTTTACCATAAAATTCTCCCGAGCAAGGGATGACACGGCCAAAAGTTAAAAAGGCAGGACTAAATCCTGTAACTTCACTAACAGAAGTACGAATGGCATAACCGATTTTATGTATTTCACTATCCCATCGTTGATGGTTCTTGTTGATATAACTTCGAATTGCAGTCCCAATGATACGATTATAACGTTCTGTGGGATTAGCCTGCGGATGATATTTAGCTAGAAACCATATTTTTTGGACATGGAAGGATTTACAGGAATCGACAAAATCTTGTCCAATAAATTGTTTACCATTATCAACAAGAATAAACTCGGGCACTCCGTAAACTAGAAAAACTTGGTTCACCAAGTATTGAGTGATGCCGGAACTAGTGGCTTTTTTAAGGGGATGCAAAATAACATATTTGGTAAACCAATCGACAATAACCAAAAGATACGAAAAACCGTTTTTAGAACGAGGTAGTGGTCCTATTAGGTCCAGAGAAATGACCTGAAACAGAAATTTTACAAGTTTTTCCTTACCCATCAAGCCAGCTTGACCCACAGTCGGGGCTTTTGAGATTGACAAGTCTCACAGGTGGAGACATAACGATAAATTGCACGTCGCATTTTAGGCCAATAATAATTAAGGCTCACCCGAGAAAGGGTTTTAAAATAGCCCAGATGAGCTGCGGTAGGAACGTCGTGGCAAAGCTTTATAACTTGAGTCCTTTGACTCTTAGGAACTAACAATTTCCATTCCGGAACATTACTCGAAAAATTAATTTTACACGGTAAAAATTTGAAAATGAACCGTCCCTGGACCTTCCATCCGGGAAAACTATCCGGCTTGTCTAAGATTCGATTACGTAACCGAGCATACTCGGTATCGACTTTATCGTCGATAGTGACATCAAGATAAGAATTTGAAACATCCGTGATAGCGGCGATTTCCTTAGAAACTCGAGATAAGGCATCAGGAACGATATTAAATTTTCCTTTCCGGTGTACTAAATCGAAGGAAAATTGGTTCAGGCGGACTCGCCATCGAGCAAGTTTACCTGCGGGATCTTTCATACGATGCAACCACAATAAAGAATAATGATCTGTAATGATGGTGAAATGAGTACCCTCTACATAAGGACGAAATTTTTCCACAGCAAAGACTACCCCCAGACATTCTCGCTCTGTCACACTATAATTTTGTTCAGCGCGATTGAGTGTCCGGCTGGCATAAGCGATAACACATTCGTTACCATCGATAGTTTGGGTGAGCATGGCTCCAAGACCCAAATCAGAAGCATCGGTATGAATGACAAAAGGTTTGGTAAAATCAGGACTGGCGAGAACCGGAACTGAAACAAGAGCTTGTTTAATTTCTCGAAAAGCTTTGTCAGCCTCCTCAGTCCACTCGATAGGTTGACGTTTCTTCTTATTTTTAAGAAGTTTACGAATAGGTGCCATCCGGGAAGAGAAATGTGGAATAAATCGACGATACCACGAGCACATGCCCTCAAAACGTTTGATTGAGGTAGCATCGGTAGGAACAGGATAATTAACCATGGATTCGATCTTAGAAGGATCTGTACGCAAACCAGAAGAATCAACAATATACCCCAAGTATTTTAAAGACGTTTGGAAAAAATGACATTTGTCCATATTAATGGTAAGATGGGCCTCATTTAATCGTTGAGCAACCACACGTAAGAGTTCGACATGTTCATCGAAAGTTGAAGACAGAATTATGAGGTCGTCTAAATAAACGAAAATGTGTGGTTCAAACTCAGGACCAAATAATGCATCCATCAATCGTTGTTGCACTTGGGGTGCGTTACAAAGACCAAAAGGAAGAACGTTAAAATGAAACAAACCACGACCGGGTACAGCGAAAGCAGTTTTCTCTTTAGACTCGTCGTCCAAAGGAATCTGCCAAAAAGCTTGCTTTAAATCAATTGAAGAGAAGTACTTTGCATTACGCAACAAACTCAAAATTCGGTCGACTATAGGCAGGGGATAATTATCCTTTTTAGTGACTTTGTTCAATTCTCGGCCATCAAAACATAATCGAAAATCACCGGAGGACTTTTTAACTAGCAAAATATTAGAAGACCAAGCACTACTAGAGGGTGCAATAATCTCGTCTTCCAACATCTGATCGATTTGTTTGTTGATTTCTTTTAGTATATATGGTGACCACCAAAACTGTCTAGCTTTAAAAGGTTTAGCTTCACCGGTATCGATATGGTAAACCATTTTATTGGTTCTACCCAATTTCCATCACGAGCGAGAGAGTGAAACAGATCATTGAGAGAATCAATAGATTTCTGTTGTTGAACAGAAACTTCCAAGGAATGGGACTCACATTCGGCAACCTCCACTGGTCTTTTATTTAAGAAATTAAACGTAGAATCTGAGAAATCAATTTGCACTTGAAACAACCGACAGAAATCACTGCCCAAAATTAAATCATGTTGAACCGAAGGCACTATATAAATGAGAATCTTCCTGGTTACATTATCAACGGACATCGGTACCTCGACGGAATACAGGATGTTTTGTGATTTCCCATCAGCTGTTCTAAGTGTGTGATTTAATGAACGATATTTATTGACTCTCAATTTGGAAAAAAGAGGCTCTAGGATGTGGACACCATTTTTACCCAAAATGGTACAACAAGACCCCGAATCGACTAAGGCTTCGAATTGAACATCGAAGACACGGACGGTAAGAAAAGGACGATTATCGCGATCCTTAGGAAGGAAAACAGAAACAAGTTCACGGGAGGATTTGGGGGAACAGAAATTACTGATGGTTTCTAACCAGCGTTTCCAATCGTGAGGATTAAATTTAACGGAAGTATTTGGAGACGAAACGGTATGATTCGAACGAGGAATCCCGGCCGTAAATTTATGTAGGAACGTGACACGACCGCCTATCCGCGTTCCTATTTGGCGTTTCCCGGACGACATTTGGGACACGAATTTACAGTTACATCAGCAGTACCACAACGATAACAAAATTTCTTCTTCGCTTTTGAACACTTGGAATAGCCGTGACCCACTTCTCCACAATTCCTGCAAGAAGCTGTTTTGGGTTCTCTCACTACCGTAGAGACAGCCGCGTTAGAAGTGGAAGGTCGATTGAGAGGGTTACTAGAAGGCGGTAACGAAACAGAATTTTTGGTAGAAACGGTAGATTTCCTTCGCAATTCATAAGCGACATCTAGTTTCTTACATAACTCAATCAATTCATCAATGGTATCGATGTCTTCCAAGGCCAAAGCCGATATATAATAAGGCAATAAATTTCCTCGAATAATTTTTAATTTAGCTGATTCATTTAATGGAACCGCCAATCGATTAAACAACGTGTTCATTTCAGCAACGAAAATTATTATAGTCTCATTCCGGCGTTGTTTACGAGCCTTTAACTCATCCATGAGTTTATCATCGTGATCGATAGGAAGAAAAGAACGTTTTAAAAGAGTCTCCAGAGAAGACCAATCAGTTACCTTAGAACGAATCGATTTATACCAGACTTGGGCGGAATCGGAAAAAAGATCAAAAGCTGAATTACACAGCTCGGACTCGGAAACGTTTCGCGCAACCTGATAATCTTTTACTTTCTCAATAAACTCAAGAACGTCACCCTTACCATCGAATTTAATACCCCATTTATAAACAGGAACGGACTTGAAAGAAGGACTTGCGGCTTCAGGAACCGCAGAATCACGGTGAGAAAGATTTAAAGCACGAAAAGAAACGTCGGTATTGACAGGCTCCATGCATTTATCCAAAACGTCGCTTTCAAATTCAAGGCAAGTACCAAGCCAAGACTCAATGATTTCGCGAATGTGAGTACTATTATCGGCGTTAACGTCATACGTTACACGAGAGATTCTCTTTGAAATGTGCGCAATACGCGAACAAATCCGGCGAATATTATCATCCTCAACGTTATAAACAGTTCGCTCATCCAGCTCCATAATAGCAGTGGTTATACCTTCTAAGGTACGGTTAATAATATCAACCTCGGTATCCCAAGTAAATTTGGGATCGGGGATAATTTCAAGTCCCTTATCCAGTGCGCGTTGCAAAGTCTTAATTCTACTAGACCGCGTATTTTTTGCACGTAACTTCCTGATTCGCAGCTCATAATCAAGCTGATCATCAAGAAGAAATCTGGCATGGATCGTATTAAAATCATTATCCATTTTACAAAAAAATTATTACAATCAAATAATGAAATGATAAAGAAACGGCAAAGCCAGCTATTTTTAAAAACCTTCCCCAATGTAATTAACGATTGATGAATGGAAAAAATAATTATGAAGTCGGGCCCCACGTTGGGCGCCAAAAATTATATAACACTTTGTGTTCTCCCGTTGCTCAGTATCCAGGAGCGATGGATGGGTTCGTTAGGGGTTCTTTTGGGTTTTAAAAATAGCTGTTAAAGGGCGCCACCACGATTTATAAAATTTATAGAATCCCACAATCGTGGAATAGGATTCCGTTAAACAAAATAAAGTTGAAATCAAACAATTTAATTATTAACAAAAGAACAAATGGAAGTTAAATATACCACTCTAATAATGTGGCAGTTCTTATTATTCTAAGGGAGTTCGAACTCGTTTTAAATTTAGATAATGTATAAAATTAATGAAAATGATTTTAAAATTGAATACCAGGTTCTTTGATTATCAATCACACAGGAGATACGCGATACAAGGTCGCATACCTAAGATAAATCCTGTGTGACTGGACAAATTTTACTAAGAATTTGTAAAAATTTAAATTAACGATGAAATATAATTAACAATCAAAGAAATTTTAAAAAAATACAGATTTATATAATCAAATAGATAATGATTTTTGAAAAGCGAAATTCATATAAAAAATCATCAACCGTCTCGTAAGACGTATGCAACAATACGTAAATAGAAAATTTAAAGAAAGATAAAACTTATCGTTTTCGATGCCACGGTACGATGATGTAATCCACGCCACTGGATGAGTGAAACGCCTCGTACTGGAGGAGTGAGATGTCCGGTATGAAAAATACGCCAATTACGCCACTGAATGAGCGATAGTACCCGTACTGGATGAATAACGCCAAAAAATGCTTGTGCAAACCAAAAACTCCGGATTTATTCCAGGTCTCTAAAGATACCCCTAAACAATCGAATTAGAACCCCAAAGAATGAATTTGAAAAGAAAATATTACCTTTCTCCGGGGTATTTAACGATATCGAAAATATTCCACAAAGGAATCGGTACGGTAAATCCCAATTATTAAATTGAAAAAAACGAAACGTAAACGAACGTCTGACCAATTCAACGTTGAAAAGGGAAGTGAACGCTACAAATTCGGGGTACTGAAAACGTGTTTTCCGAAAACGTGATTGCGCACAGTTCAAAACGACACCGTGTTCATAAACGCCGTTAGTACTAGTAATTAAGGGCGAAAATAGAATAAACACAATACACAACGCCGTTTTGGCTAACCGAGTACCGGAAATGAAAAAGGCAGAATACTGCAATACCGACAATTATCAGGTTGTTTAAAAATCGTTATCACCTCAACTAAAAATCAAAACATCCCCAAACAGCGAAAGATGGTCGAAAACAGAAAATGGAAAGTAAGTAGACCAAATGAAATCAAACTTACGATAATCAAATGGTACCGTTGATCCCCCGATACGTACAATAATAAAAAGGAAAGGAAAAGGGTAGAGAGAGACCTTCAGTTTCGGGAGCCCAGAGCTTAAGAGGGAAGGAAGGAAAAGGGAGATTGCATTAAGCGGGGTTGCATCCCTACCTCTGAAGGTCTATTGCTGAAAGAAGAAGAAACAATAAAGAAAAACAGGATAAAGGTACGGGACACTGCAGCAGAGACAGTGTGAAGGTTGTTATAGCACACCCTCAAGAAGCTTACATGGCTCAAGGAAATTCAAGGATTGTATGGTTGCAAGGCCAACGAAAATGCCACCCTGCAACCAATAGAACAGGCCTACATCTTATAGATATAGGACCTAATCCGGAATATTATCCGGAAAATGAAGAACCACAAGTCGATTATATCACGGTGTCCAAATATCCATCTCTAGCGGTAAGAAAAGAGAAACGGTACGGTACGGTAACTAGATGAACACTCGAACCACCACAATATAACGACATATCGCTCTTCTAGCTACGTCAGATATTATGACGGAAATGGTACCCAAGCAATTAGTAGGACCCTATGGCCTCCTACTCCAGCCAATGTCTCCCCAAAGGAAGAAAATCAAAGCGCAGAACAAAAACGGAAACGAGATTCAGGGAAATGGAACATTTTAATGTTACATATACCCTCTTCCTTCAAAAAGAAAAAGATGAAGACAGCGTGAAATCTTTTTCAAAGACAAGAGAGCGGAGAGTTTGCATGCCTGAAATATGCACATGGAATAACAGGCAGGTTCCAGAAAGAAAACAAATTCAGTGATTATCTTGAATCAATGAAACTGACTAAATTCCACGGTTATTACCAAGATTAAGTAGCTTGTAAAATTGTATCTTTAAATAAAGATAGTAAGTGCCATCGGTGTCAGTTCGTTCAGCCTCTTCTTAGTGAAAAAATCACAAAGCATTAAAATAATTTAATATCGAGAGATGTGTGGCGGAGGAATTCTCTTTTACGTCATCGCAAAAGAAGAAATATCCAACAAATATCAGATGATTTGACACACATTAAAATCCATTATAATGCCATAGTGGATTCAGCACTGATTCATTGAATTCGGCGATGAGGAGTTTGATTCTCAAACTTGAGAAGATGAAACTTATTACAACAGAGGACGTAATTCTGATCCAAGAACATCCCAATAAGGGATAAGAACAGATTCCAAGGAGGAAATTAAGGAACTCCTTCTCAAGAAGGAAGAAAAGTAGGAGGTTAGAGCACCGCACATTCTAACTACTTGCGGAGGTGAGAATTATATATTCGCAGTTAAAATTTTGAATGGTATAAGTACTTAGAGGAGTGGTAGCCTTAGAACAGAATAAAACAGAAAATAGGTAAAAATGACACAATCGGGAAAAGAAAAAGTCCATTCAGCGAAACCACTCATAACTGCGAACCTATATTCTAACCTTTAATTAGAGACGATATCAGATTCGTCATCCGAGAGATCAGAAGATCCACGGAAAGGTTTTAGATCTTTAATATGCCAAGACCCAATATTAATTCCCCTGTCATCGACAAGTTCATAAACCAATTTGGATAATTTTTTACGTACAGTACACAGAATATACCGAGGAGCTAATTTTTGCGAGAAATTTTTGACGGCACTGGATAACACTTTGTTGCGTTTCCAAACCTTATCGCCAACGAAAAATTCAACATCCCGTTTCCGGAGATTATATACTTTAGCGTTCCGATTATATGCTTTATGTAATCGATTAATTACCACTTCAAAAATTTCTCGAAGATGTTCCAAGTCCTTGGCATAGTCCTTACGACTGTAAGCTTTTAAAGACTCGGGGGTTTGATGGGTTTTACCATAAAATTCTCCCGAGCAAGGGATGACACGGCCAAAAGTTAAAAAGGCAGGACTAAATCCTGTAACTTCACTAACAGAAGTACGAATGGCATAACCGATTTTATGTATTTCACTATCCCATCGTTGATGGTTCTTGTTGATATAACTTCGAATTGCAGTCCCAATGATACGATTATAACGTTCTGTGGGATTAGCCTGCGGATGATATTTAGCTAGAAACCATATTTTTTGGACATGGAAGGATTTACAGGAATCGACAAAATCTTGTCCAATAAATTGTTTACCATTATCAACAAGAATAAACTCGGGTACTCCGTAAACTAGAAAAACTTGGTTCACCAAGTATTGAGTGATGCCGGAACTAGTGGCTTTTTTAAGGGGATGCAAAATAACATATTTGGTAAACCAATCGACAATAACCAAAAGATACGAAAAACCGTTTTTAGAACGAGGTAGTGGTCCTATTAGATCCAGAGAAATGACCTGAAACGGAAATTTTACAAGTTTTTCCTTGCCCATCAAGCCAGCTTGACCCACAGTCGGGGCTTTTTGAGATTGACAAGTCTCACAGGTGGAGACATAACGATAAATTGCACGTCGCATTTTAGGCCAATAATAATTAAGGCTCACCCGAGAAAGGGTTTTAAAATAGCCCAGATGAGCTGCGGTAGGAACGTCGTGGCAAAGCTTTATAACTTGAGTCCTTTGACTCTTAGGAACTAACAATTTCCATTCCGGAACATTACTCGAAAAATTAATTTTACACGGTAAAAATTTGAAAATGAACCGTCCCTGGACCTTCCATCCGGGAAAACTATCCGGCTTGTCTAAGATTCGATTACGTAACCGAGCATACTCGGTATCGACTTTATCGTCGATAGTGACATCAAGATAAGAATTTGAAACATCCGTGATAGCGGCGATTTCCTTAGAAACTCGAGATAAGGCATCAGGAACGATATTAAATTTTCCTTTCCGGTGTACTAAATCGAAGGAAAATTGGTTCAGGCGGACTCGCCATCGAGCAAGTTTACCTGCGGGATCTTTCATACGATGCAACCACAATAAAGAATAATGATCTGTAATGATGGTGAAATGAGTACCCTCTACATAAGGACGAAATTTTTCCACAGCAAAGACTACCCCCAGACATTCTCGCTCTGTCACACTATAATTTTGTTCAGCGCGATTGAGTGTCCGGCTGGCATAAGCGATAACACATTCGTTACCATCGATAGTTTGGGTGAGCATGGCTCCAAGACCCAAATCAGAAGCATCGGTATGAATGACAAAAGGTTTGGTAAAATCAGGACTGGCGAGAACCGGAACTGAAACAAGAGCTTGTTTAATTTCTCGAAAAGCTTTGTCAGCCTCCTCAGTCCACTCGATAGGTTGACGTTTCTTCTTATTTTTAAGAAGTTTACGAATAGGTGCCATCCGGGAAGAGAAATGTGGAATAAATCGACGATACCACGAGCACATGCCCTCAAAACGTTTGATTGAGGTAGCATCGGTAGGAACAGGATAATTAACCATGGATTCGATCTTAGAAGGATCTGTACGCAAACCAGAAGAATCAACAATATACCCCAAGTATTTTAAAGACGTTTGGAAAAAATGACATTTGTCCATATTAATGGTAAGATGGGCCTCATTTAATCGTTGAGCAACCACACGTAAGAGTTCGACATGTTCATCGAAAGTTGAAGACAGAATTATGAGGTCGTCTAAATAAACGAAAATGTGTGGTTCAAACTCAGGACCAAATAATGCATCCATCAATCGTTGTTGCACTTGGGGTGCGTTACAAAGACCAAAAGGAAGAACGTTAAAATGAAACAAACCACGCCCGGGTACAGCGAAAGCAGTTTTCTCTTTAGACTCGTCGTCCAAAGGAATCTGCCAAAAAGCTTGCTTTAAATCAATTGAAGAGAAGTACTTTGCATTACGCAACAAACTCAAAATTCGGTCGACTATAGGCAGGGGATAATTATCCTTTTTAGTGACTTTGTTCAATTCTCGGCCATCAAAACATAATCGAAAATCACCGGAGGACTTTTTAACTAGCAAAATATTAGAAGACCAAGCACTACTAGAGGGTGCAATAATCTCGTCTTCCAACATCTGATCGATTTGTTTGTTGATTTCTTTTAGTATATATGGTGACCACCAAAACTGTCTAGCTTTAAAAGGTTTAGCTTCACCGGTATCGATATGGTAAACCATTTTATTGGTTCTACCCAATTTCCCATCACGAGCGAGAGAGTGAAACAGATCATTGAGAGAATCGATAGATTTCTGTTGTTGAACAGAAACTTCCAAGGAATGGGACTCACATTCAGCAACCTCTACTGGCTTTTATTTAAGAAATTAAACGTAGAATCTGAGAAATCAATTTGCACTTGAAACAACCGACAGAAATCACTGCCCAAAATTAAATCATGTTGAACCGAAGGCACTATATAAATGAGAATCTTCCTGGTTACATTATCAACGGACATCGGTACCTCGACGGAATACAGGATGTTTTGTGATTTCCCATCAGCTGTTCTAAGTGTGTGATTTAATGAACGATATTTATTGACTCTCAATTTGGAAAAAAGAGGCTCTAGGATGTGGACACCATTTTTACCCAAAATGGTACAACAAGACCCCGAATCGACTAAGGCTTCGAATTGAACATCGAAGACACGGACGGTAAGAAAAGGACGATTATCGCGATCCTTAGGAAGGAAAACAGAAACAAGTTCACGGGAGGATTTGGGGGAACAGAAATTACTGATGGTTTCTAACCAGCGTTTCCAATCGTGAGGATTAAATTTAACGGAAGTATTTGGAGACGAAACGGTATGATTCGAACGAGGAATCCCGGCCGTAAATTTATGTAGGAACGTGACACGACCGCCTATCCGCGTTCCTATTTGGCGTTTCCCGGACGACATTTGGGACACGAATTTACAGTTACATCAGCAGTACCACAACGATAACAAAATTTCTTCTTCGCTTTTGAACACTTGGTATAGCCGTGACCCACTTCTCCACAATTCCAGCAAGAAGCTGTTTTGGGTTCTCTCACTACCGTAGAGACAGCCGCGTTAGAAGTGGAAGGTCGATTGAGAGGGTTACTAGAAGGCGGTAACGAAACAGAATTTTTGGTAGAAACGGTAGATTTCCTTCGCAATTCATAAGCGACATCTAGTTTCTTACATAACTCAATCAATTCATCAATGGTATCGATGTCTTCCAAGGCCAAAGCCGATATATAATAAGGCAATAAATTTCCTCTAATAATTTTTAATTTAGCTGATTCATTTAATGGAACCGCCAATCGATTAAACAACGTGTTCATTTCAGCAACGAAAATTATTATAGTCTCATTCCGGCGTTGTTTACGAGCCTTTAACTCATCCATGAGTTTATCATCGTGATCGATAGGAAGAAAAGAACGTTTTAAAAGAGTCTCCAGAGAAGACCAATCAGTTACCTTAGAACGAATCGATTTATACCAGACTTGGGCGGACTCGGAAAAAAGATCAAAAGCTGAATTACACAGCTCGGACTTGGAAACGTTTCGCGCAACCTGATAATCTTTTACTTTCTCAATAAACTCAAGAACGTCACCCTTACCATCGAATTTAATACCCCATTTATAAACAGGAACGGACTTGAAAGAAGGACTTGCGGCTTCAGGAACCGCAGAATCACGGTGAGAAAGATTTAAAGCACGAAAAGAAACGTCGGTATTGACAGGCTCCATGCATTTATCCAAAACGTCGCTTTCAAATTCGAGGCAAGTACCAAGCCAAGACTCAATGATTTCGCGAATGTGAGTACCATTATCGGCGTTAACGTCATACGTTACACGAGAGATTCTCTTTGAAATGTGCGCAATACGCGAACAAATCCGGCGAATATTATCATCCTCAACGTTATAAACAGTTCGCTCATCCAGCTCCATAATAGCAGTGGTTATACCTTCTAAGGTACGGTTAATAATATCAACCTCGGTATCCCAAGTAAATTTGGGATCGGGGATAATTTCAAGCCCCTTATCCAGTGCGCGTTGCAAAGTCTTAATTCTACTAGACCGCGTATTTTTTGCACGTAACTTCCTGATTCGCAGCTCATAATCAAGCTGATCATCAAGAAGAAATCTGGCATGGATCGTATTAAAATCATTATCCATTTTACAAAAAAATTATTACAATCAAATAATGAAATGATAAAGAAACGGCAAAGCCAGCTATTTTTAAAAACCTTCCCCAATGTAATTAACGATTGATGAATGGAAAAAATAATTATGAAGTCGGGCCCCACGTTGGGCGCCAAAAATTATATAACACTTTGTGTTCTCCCGTTGCTCAGTATCCAGGAGCGATGGATGGGTTCGTTAGGGGTTCTTTTGGGTTTTAAAAATAGCTGTTTAAAGGGCGCCACCACGATTTATACAATTTATAGAATCCCACAATCGTGGAATAGGATTCCGTTAAACAAAATAAAGTTGAAATCAAACAATTTAATTATTAACAAAAGAACAAATGGAAGTTAAATATACCACTCTAATAATGTGGCAGTTCTTATTATTCTAAGGGAGTTCGAACTCGTTTTAAATTTAGATAATGTATAAAATTAATGAAAATGATTTTAAAATTGAATACCAGGTTCTTTGATTATCAATCACACAGGAGATACGCGATACAAGGTCGCATACCTAAGATAAATCCTGTGTGACTGGACAAATTTTACTAAGAATTTGTAAAAATTTAAATTAACGATGAAATATAATTAACAATCAAAGAAATTTTAAAAAAATACAGATTTATATAATCAAATAGATAATGATTTTTGAAAAGCGAAATTCATATAAAAAATCATCAACCGTCTCGTAAGACGTATGCAACAATACGTAAATAGAAAATTTAAAGAAAGATAAAACTTATCGTTTTCGATGCCACGGTACGATGATGTAATCCACGCCACTGGATGAGTGAAACGCCTCGTACTGGAGGAGTGAGATGTCCGGTATGAAAAATACGCCAATTACGCCACTGAATGAGCGATAGTACCCGTACTGGATGAATAACGCCAAAAAATGCTTGTGCAAACCAAAAACTCCGGATTTATTCCAGGTCTCTAAAGATACCCCTAAACAATCGAATTAGAACCCCAAAGAATGAATTTGAAAAGAAAATATTACCTTTCTCCGGGGTATTTAACGATATCGAAAATATTCCACAAAGGAATCGGTACGGTAAATCCCAATTATTAAATTGAAAAAAAACGAAACGTAAACGAACGTCTGACCAATTCAACGTTGAAAAGGGAAGTGAACGCTACAAATTCGGGGTACTGAAAACGTGTTTTCCGAAAACGTGATTGCGCACAGTTCAAAACGACACCGTGTTCATAAACGCCGTTAGTACTAGTAATTAAGGGCGAAAATAGAATCAACACAATACACAACGCCGTTTTGGCTAACCGAGTACCGGAAATGAAAAAGGCAGAATACTGCAATACCGACAATTATCAGGTTGTTTAAAAATCGTTATCACCTCAACTAAAAATCAAAACATCCCCAAACAGCGAAAGATGGTCGAAAACAGAAAATGGAAAGTAAGTAGACCACATGAAATCAAACTTACGATAATCAAATGGTACCGTTGATCCCCCGATACGTACAATAATAAAAAGGAAAGGAAAAGGGTAGAGAGAGACCTTCAGTTTCGGGAGCCCAGAGCTTAAGAGGGAAGGAAGGAAAAGGGAGATTGCATTAAGCGGGGTTGCATCCCTACCTCTGAAGGTCTATTGCTGAAAGAAGAAGAAACAATAAAGAAAAACAGGATAAAGGTACGGGACACTGCAGCAGAGACAGTGTGAAGGTTGTTATAGCACACCCTCAAGAAGCTTACATGGCTCAAGGAAATTCAAGGATTGTATGGTTGCAAGGCCAACGAAAATGCCACCCTGCAACCAATAGAACAGGCCTACATCTTATAGATATAGGACCTAATCCGGAATATTATCCGGAAAATGAAGAACCACAAGTCGATTATATCACGGTGTCCAAATATCCATCTCTAGCGGTAAGAAAAGAGAAACGGTACGGTACGGTAACTAGATGAACACTCGAACCACCACAATATAACGACATATCGCTCTTCTAGCTACGTCAGATATTATGACGGAAATGGTACCCAAGCAATTAGTAGGACCCTATGGCCTCCTACTCCAGCCAATGTCTCCCCAAAGGAAGAAAATCAAAGCGCAGAACAAAAACGGAAACGAGATTCAGGGAAATGGAACATTTTAATGTTACACGATTTTTAAATCCATGTAAATTTATCCGACGGCAGTTCGACAGAACCGATCAAACGGACCGCAAGTTCTCGACTATTTGGGGCAATGGAGAACTCTATTTTCTGTGTAAGTCCCAATTATCGTACATACGATTTGAACCAGTCCAGGTTAGCAAATTCGATTTTTAAATCCATGTAAATTTATCCGACGGCAGTTCGACAGAACCGATCAAACGGACCGCAAGTTCTCGACTATTTGGGGCAATGGAGAACTCTATTTTCTGTGTAAGTCCCAATTATTGTACATACGATTTGAACCAGTCCAGGTTAGCAAATTCGATTTTTAAATCCATGTAAATTTATCCGACGGCAGTTCGACAGAACCGATCAAACGGACCGCAAGTTCTCGACTATTTGGGGCAATGGAGAACTCTATTTTCTGTGTAAGTCCCAATTATCGTACATACGATTTGAACCAGTCCAGGTTAGCAAATTCGATTTTTAAATCCATGTAAATTTATCCGACGGCAGTTCGACAGAACCGATCAAACGGACCGCAAGTTCTCGACTATTTGGGGCAATGGAGAACTCTATTTTCTGTGTAAGTCCCAATTATCGTACATACGATTTGAACCAGTCCAGGTTAGCAAATTCGATTTTTAAATCCATGTAAATTTATCCGACGGCAGTTCGACAGAACCGATCAAACGGACCGCAAGTTCTCGACTATTTGGGGCAATGGAGAACTCTATTTTCTGTGTAAGTCCCAATTATCGTACATACGATTTGAACCAGTCCAGGTTAGCAAATTCGATTTTTAAATCCATGTAAATTTATCCGACGGCAGTTCGACAGAACCGATCAAACGGACCGCAAGTTCTCGACTATTTGGGGCAATGGAGAACTCTATTTTCTGTGTAAGTCCCAATTATCGTACATACGATTTGAACCAGTCCAGGTTAGCAAATTCGATTTTTAAATCCATGTAAATTTATCCGACGGCAGTTCGACAGAACCGATCAAACGGACCGCAAGTTCTCGACTATTTGGGGCAATGGAGAACTCTATTTTCTGTGTAAGTCCCAATTATCGTACATACGATTTGAACCAGTCCAGGTTAGCAAATTCGATTTTTAAATCCATGTAAATTTATCCGACGGCAGTTCGACAGAACCGATCAAACGGACCGCAAGTTCTCGACTATTTGGGGCAATGGAGAACTCTATTTTCTGTGTAAGTCCCAATTATCGTACATACGATTTGAACCAGTCCAGGTTAGCAAATTCGATTTTTAAATCCATGTAAATTTATCCGACGGCAGTTCGACAGAACCGATCAAACGGACCGCAAGTTCTCGACTATTTGGGGCAATGGAGAACTCTATTTTCTGTGTAAGTCCCAATTATCGTACATACGATTTGAACCAGTCCAGGTTAGCAAATTCGATTTTTAAATCCATGTAAATTTATCCGACGGCAGTTCGACAGAACCGATCAAACGGACCGCAAGTTCTCGACTATTTGGGGCAATGGAGAACTCTATTTTCTGTGTAAGTCCCAATTATCGTACATACGATTTGAACCAGTCCAGGTTAGCAAATTCGATTTTTAAATCCATGTAAATTTATCCGACGGCAGTTCGACAGAACCGATCAAACGGACCGCAAGTTCTCGACTATTTGGGGCAATGGAGAACTCTATTTTCTGTGTAAGTCCCAATTATCGTACATACGATTTGAACCAGTCCAGGTTAGCAAATTCGATTTTTAAATCCATGTAAATTTATCCGACGGCAGTTCGACAGAACCGATCAAACGGACCGCAAGTTCTCGACTATTTGGGGCAATGGAGAACTCTATTTTCTGTGTAAGTCCCAATTATCGTACATACGATTTGAACCAGTCCAGGTTAGCAAATTCGATTTTTAAATCCATGTAAATTTATCCGACGGCAGTTCGACAGAACCGATCAAACGGACCGCAAGTTCTCGACTATTTGGGGCAATGGAGAACTCTATTTTCTGTGTAAGTCCCAATTATCGTACATACGATTTGAACCAGTCCAGGTTAGCAAATTCGATTTTTAAATCCATGTAAATTTATCCGACGGCAGTTCGACAGAACCGATCAAACGGACCGCAAGTTCTCGACTATTTGGGGCAATGGAGAACTCTATTTTCTGTGTAAGTCCCAATTATCGTACATACGATTTGAACCAGTCCAGGTTAGCAAATTCGATTTTTAAATCCATGTAAATTTATCCGACGGCAGTTCGACAGAACCGATCAAACGGACCGCAAGTTCTCGACTATTTGGGGCAATGGAGAACTCTATTTTCTGTGTAAGTCCCAATTATCGTACATACGATTTGAACCAGTCCAGGTTAGCAAATTCGATTTTTAAATCCATGTAAATTTATCCGACGGCAGTTCGACAGAACCGATCAAACGGACCGCAAGTTCTCGACTATTTGGGGCAATGGAGAACTCTATTTTCTGTGTAAGTCCCAATTATCGTACATACGATTTGAACCAGTCCAGGTTAGCAAATTCGATTTTTAAATCCATGTAAATTTATCCGACGGCAGTTCGACAGAACCGATCAAACGGACCGCAAGTTCTCGACTATTTGGGGCAATGGAGAACTCTATTTTCTGTGTAAGTCCCAATTATCGTACATACGATTTGAACCAGTCCAGGTTAGCAAATTCGATTTTTAAATCCATGTAAATTTATCCGACGGCAGTTCGACAGAACCGATCAAACGGACCGCAAGTTCTCGACTATTTGGGGCAATGGAGAACTCTATTTTCTGTGTAAGTCCCAATTATCGTACATACGATTTGAACCAGTCCAGGTTAGCAAATTCGATTTTTAAATCCATGTAAATTTATCCGACGGCAGTTCGACAGAACCGATCAAACGGACCGCAAGTTCTCGACTATTTGGGGCAATGGAGAACTCTATTTTCTGTGTAAGTCCCAATTATCGTACATACGATTTGAACCAGTCCAGGTTAGCAAATTCGATTTTTAAATCCATGTAAATTTATCCGACGGCAGTTCGACAGAACCGATCAAACGGACCGCAAGTTCTCGACTATTTGGGGCAATGGAGAACTCTATTTTCTGTGTAAGTCCCAATTATTGTACATACGATTTGAACCAGTCCAGGTTAGCAAATTCGATTTTTAAATCCATGTAAATTTATCCGACGGCAGTTCGACAGAACCGATCAAACGGACCGCAAGTTCTCGACTATTTGGGGCAATGGAGAACTCTATTTTCTGTGTAAGTCCCAATTATCGTACATACGATTTGAACCAGTCCAGGTTAGCAAATTCGATTTTTAAATCCATGTAAATTTATCCGACGGCAGTTCGACAGAACCGATCAAACGGACCGCAAGTTCTCGACTATTTGGGGCAATGGAGAACTCTATTTTCTGTGTAAGTCCCAATTATCGTACATACGATTTGAACCAGTCCAGGTTAGCAAATTCGATTTTTAAATCCATGTAAATTTATCCGACGGCAGTTCGACAGAACCGATCAAACGGACCGCAAGTTCTCGACTATTTGGGGCAATGGAGAACTCTATTTTCTGTGTAAGTCCCAATTATCGTACATACGATTTGAACCAGTCCAGGTTAGCAAATTCGATTTTTAAATCCATGTAAATTTATCCGACGGCAGTTCGACAGAACCGATCAAACGGACCGCAAGTTCTCGACTATTTGGGGCAATGGAGAACTCTATTTTCTGTGTAAGTCCCAATTATCGTACATACGATTTGAACCAGTCCAGGTTAGCAAATTCGATTTTTAAATCCATGTAAATTTATCCGACGGCAGTTCGACAGAACCGATCAAACGGACCGCAAGTTCTCGACTATTTGGGGCAATGGAGAACTCTATTTTCTGTGTAAGTCCCAATTATCGTACATACGATTTGAACCAGTCCAGGTTAGCAAATTCGATTTTTAAATCCATGTAAATTTATCCGACGGCAGTTCGACAGAACCGATCAAACGGACCGCAAGTTCTCGACTATTTGGGGCAATGGAGAACTCTATTTTCTGTGTAAGTCCCAATTATCGTACATACGATTTGAACCAGTCCAGGTTAGCAAATTCGATTTTTAAATCCATGTAAATTTATCCGACGGCAGTTCGACAGAACCGATCAAACGGACCGCAAGTTCTCGACTATTTGGGGCAATGGAGAACTCTATTTTCTGTGTAAGTCCCAATTATCGTACATACGATTTGAACCAGTCCAGGTTAGCAAATTCGATTTTTAAATCCATGTAAATTTATCCGACGGCAGTTCGACAGAACCGATCAAACGGACCGCAAGTTCTCGACTATTTGGGGCAATGGAGAACTCTATTTTCTGTGTAAGTCCCAATTATCGTACATACGATTTGAACCAGTCCAGGTTAGCAAATTCGATTTTTAAATCCATGTAAATTTATCCGACGGCAGTTCGACAGAACCGATCAAACGGACCGCAAGTTCTCGACTATTTGGGGCAATGGAGAACTCTATTTTCTGTGTAAGTCCCAATTATCGTACATACGATTTGAACCAGTCCAGGTTAGCAAATTCGATTTTTAAATCCATGTAAATTTATCCGACGGCAGTTCGACAGAACCGATCAAACGGACCGCAAGTTCTCGACTATTTGGGGCAATGGAGAACTCTATTTTCTGTGTAAGTCCCAATTATCGTACATACGATTTGAACCAGTCCAGGTTAGCAAATTCGATTTTTAAATCCATGTAAATTTATCCGACGGCAGTTCGACAGAACCGATCAAACGGACCGCAAGTTCTCGACTATTTGGGGCAATGGAGAACTCTATTTTCTGTGTAAGTCCCAATTATCGTACATACGATTTGAACCAGTCCAGGTTAGCAAATTCGATTTTTAAATCCATGTAAATTTATCCGACGGCAGTTCGACAGAACCGATCAAACGGACCGCAAGTTCTCGACTATTTGGGGCAATGGAGAACTCTATTTTCTGTGTAAGTCCCAATTATCGTACATACGATTTGAACCAGTCCAGGTTAGCAAATTCGATTTTTAAATCCATGTAAATTTATCCGACGGCAGTTCGACAGAACCGATCAAACGGACCGCAAGTTCTCGACTATTTGGGGCAATGGAGAACTCTATTTTCTGTGTAAGTCCCAATTATCGTACATACGATTTGAACCAGTCCAGGTTAGCAAATTCGATTTTTAAATCCATGTAAATTTATCCGACGGCAGTTCGACAGAACCGATCAAACGGACCGCAAGTTCTCGACTATTTGGGGCAATGGAGAACTCTATTTTCTGTGTAAGTCCCAATTATCGTACATACGATTTGAACCAGTCCAGGTTAGCAAATTCGATTTTTAAATCCATGTAAATTTATCCGACGGCAGTTCGACAGAACCGATCAAACGGACCGCAAGTTCTCGACTATTTGGGGCAATGGAGAACTCTATTTTCTGTGTAAGTCCCAATTATCGTACATACGATTTGAACCAGTCCAGGTTAGCAAATTCGATTTTTAAATCCATGTAAATTTATCCGACGGCAGTTCGACAGAACCGATCAAACGGACCGCAAGTTCTCGACTATTTGGGGCAATGGAGAACTCTATTTTCTGTGTAAGTCCCAATTATCGTACATACGATTTGAACCAGTCCAGGTTAGCAAATTCGATTTTTAAATCCATGTAAATTTATCCGACGGCAGTTCGACAGAACCGATCAAACGGACCGCAAGTTCTCGACTATTTGGGGCAATGGAGAACTCTATTTTCTGTGTAAGTCCCAATTATCGTACATACGATTTGAACCAGTCCAGGTTAGCAAATTCGATTTTTAAATCCATGTAAATTTATCCGACGGCAGTTCGACAGAACCGATCAAACGGACCGCAAGTTCTCGACTATTTGGGGCAATGGAGAACTCTATTTTCTGTGTAAGTCCCAATTATTGTCCTCACGATTTGAACCAGTCCAGGTTAGCAAATTCGATTTTTAAATCCATGTAAATTTATCCGACGGCAGTTCGACAGAACCGATCAAACGGACCGCAAGTTCTCGACTATTTGGGGCAATGGAGAACTCTATTTTCTGTGTAAGTCCCAATTATCGTACATACGATTTGAACCAGTCCAGGTTAGCAAATTCGATTTTTAAATCCATGTAAATTTATCCGACGGCAGTTCGACAGAACCGATCAAACGGACCGCAAGTTCTCGACTATTTGGGGCAATGGAGAACTCTATTTTCTGTGTAAGTCCCAATTATCGTACATACGATTTGAACCAGTCCAGGTTAGCAAATTCGATTTTTAAATCCATGTAAATTTATCCGACGGCAGTTCGACAGAACCGATCAAACGGACCGCAAGTTCTCGACTATTTGGGGCAATGGAGAACTCTATTTTCTGTGTAAGTCCCAATTATCGTACATACGATTTGAACCAGTCCAGGTTAGCAAATTCGATTTTTAAATCCATGTAAATTTATCCGACGGCAGTTCGACAGAACCGATCAAACGGACCGCAAGTTCTCGACTATTTGGGGCAATGGAGAACTCTATTTTCTGTGTAAGTCCCAATTATTGTACATACGATTTGAACCAGTCCAGGTTAGCAAATTCGATTTTTAAATCCATGTAAATTTATCCGACGGCAGTTCGACAGAACCGATCAAACGGACCGCAAGTTCTCGACTATTTGGGGCAATGGAGAACTCTATTTTCTGTGTAAGTCCCAATTATCGTACATACGATTTGAACCAGTCCAGGTTAGCAAATTCGATTTTTAAATCCATGTAAATTTATCCGACGGCAGTTCGACAGAACCGATCAAACGGACCGCAAGTTCTCGACTATTTGGGGCAATGGAGAACTCTATTTTCTGTGTAAGTCCCAATTATCGTACATACGATTTGAACCAGTCCAGGTTAGCAAATTCGATTTTTAAATCCATGTAAATTTATCCGACGGCAGTTCGACAGAACCGATCAAACGGACCGCAAGTTCTCGACTATTTGGGGCAATGGAGAACTCTATTTTCTGTGTAAGTCCCAATTATCGTACATACGATTTGAACCAGTCCAGGTTAGCAAATTCGATTTTTAAATCCATGTAAATTTATCCGACGGCAGTTCGACAGAACCGATCAAACGGACCGCAAGTTCTCGACTATTTGGGGCAATGGAGAACTCTATTTTCTGTGTAAGTCCCAATTATCGTACATACGATTTGAACCAGTCCAGGTTAGCAAATTCGATTTTTAAATCCATGTAAATTTATCCGACGGCAGTTCGACAGAACCGATCAAACGGACCGCAAGTTCTCGACTATTTGGGGCAATGGAGAACTCTATTTTCTGTGTAAGTCCCAATTATCGTACATACGATTTGAACCAGTCCAGGTTAGCAAATTCGATTTTTAAATCCATGTAAATTTATCCGACGGCAGTTCGACAGAACCGATCAAACGGACCGCAAGTTCTCGACTATTTGGGGCAATGGAGAACTCTATTTTCTGTGTAAGTCCCAATTATCGTACATACGATTTGAACCAGTCCAGGTTAGCAAATTCGATTTTTAAATCCATGTAAATTTATCCGACGGCAGTTCGACAGAACCGATCAAACGGACCGCAAGTTCTCGACTATTTGGGGCAATGGAGAACTCTATTTTCTGTGTAAGTCCCAATTATCGTACATACGATTTGAACCAGTCCAGGTTAGCAAATTCGATTTTTAAATCCATGTAAATTTATCCGACGGCAGTTCGACAGAACCGATCAAACGGACCGCAAGTTCTCGACTATTTGGGGCAATGGAGAACTCTATTTTCTGTGTAAGTCCCAATTATCGTACATACGATTTGAACCAGTCCAGGTTAGCAAATTCGATTTTTAAATCCATGTAAATTTATCCGACGGCAGTTCGACAGAACCGATCAAACGGACCGCAAGTTCTCGACTATTTGGGGCAATGGAGAACTCTATTTTCTGTGTAAGTCCCAATTATTGTACATACGATTTGAACCAGTCCAGGTTAGCAAATTCGATTTTTAAATCCATGTAAATTTATCCGACGGCAGTTCGACAGAACCGATCAAACGGACCGCAAGTTCTCGACTATTTGGGGCAATGGAGAACTCTATTTTCTGTGTAAGTCCCAATTATCGTACATACGATTTGAACCAGTCCAGGTTAGCAAATTCGATTTTTAAATCCATGTAAATTTATCCGACGGCAGTTCGACAGAACCGATCAAACGGACCGCAAGTTCTCGACTATTTGGGGCAATGGAGAACTCTATTTTCTGTGTAAGTCCCAATTATCGTACATACGATTTGAACCAGTCCAGGTTAGCAAATTCGATTTTTAAATCCATGTAAATTTATCCGACGGCAGTTCGACAGAACCGATCAAACGGACCGCAAGTTCTCGACTATTTGGGGCAATGGAGAACTCTATTTTCTGTGTAAGTCCCAATTATCGTACATACGATTTGAACCAGTCCAGGTTAGCAAATTCGATTTTTAAATCCATGTAAATTTATCCGACGGCAGTTCGACAGAACCGATCAAACGGACCGCAAGTTCTCGACTATTTGGGGCAATGGAGAACTCTATTTTCTGTGTAAGTCCCAATTATCGTACATACGATTTGAACCAGTCCAGGTTAGCAAATTCGATTTTTAAATCCATGTAAATTTATCCGACGGCAGTTCGACAGAACCGATCAAACGGACCGCAAGTTCTCGACTATTTGGGGCAATGGAGAACTCTATTTTCTGTGTAAGTCCCAATTATCGTACATACGATTTGAACCAGTCAGGTTAGCAAATTCGATTTTTAAATCCATGTAAATTTATCCGACGGCAGTTCGACAGAACCGATCAAACGGACCGCAAGTTCTCGACTATTTGGGGCAATGGAGAACTCTATTTTCTGTGTAAGTCCCAATTATCGTACATACGATTTGAACCAGTCCAGGTTAGCAAATTCGATTTTTAAATCCATGTAAATTTATCCGACGGCAGTTCGACAGAACCGATCAAACGGACCGCAAGTTCTCGACTATTTGGGGCAATGGAGAACTCTATTTTCTGTGTAAGTCCCAATTATCGTACATACGATTTGAACCAGTCCAGGTTAGCAAATTCGATTTTTAAATCCATGTAAATTTATCCGACGGCAGTTCGACAGAACCGATCAAACGGACCGCAAGTTCTCGACTATTTGGGGCAATGGAGAACTCTATTTTCTGTGTAAGTCCCAATTATTGTACTCACGATTTGAACCAGTCCAGGTTAGCAAATTCGATTTTTAAATCCATGTAAATTTATCCGACGGCAGTTCGACAGAACCGATCAAACGGACCGCAAGTTCTCGACTATTTGGGGCAATGGAGAACTCTATTTTCTGTGTAAGTCCCAATTATCGTACATACGATTTGAACCAGTCCAGGTTAGCAAATTCGATTTTTAAATCCATGTAAATTTATCCGACGGCAGTTCGACAGAACCGATCAAACGGACCGCAAGTTCTCGACTATTTGGGGCAATGGAGAACTCTATTTTCTGTGTAAGTCCCAATTATCGTACATACGATTTGAACCAGTCCAGGTTAGCAAATTCGATTTTTAAATCCATGTAAATTTATCCGACGGCAGTTCGACAGAACCGATCAAACGGACCGCAAGTTCTCGACTATTTGGGGCAATGGAGAACTCTATTTTCTGTGTAAGTCCCAATTATTGTACATACGATTTGAACCAGTCCAGGTTAGCAAATTCGATTTTTAAATCCATGTAAATTTATCCGACGGCAGTTCGACAGAACCGATCAAACGGACCGCAAGTTCTCGACTATTTGGGGCAATGGAGAACTCTATTTTCTGTGTAAGTCCCAATTATCGTACATACGATTTGAACCAGTCCAGGTTAGCAAATTCGATTTTTAAATCCATGTAAATTTATCCGACGGCAGTTCGACAGAACCGATCAAACGGACCGCAAGTTCTCGACTATTTGGGGCAATGGAGAACTCTATTTTCTGTGTAAGTCCCAATTATCGTACATACGATTTGAACCAGTCCAGGTTAGCAAATTCGATTTTTAAATCCATGTAAATTTATCCGACGGCAGTTCGACAGAACCGATCAAACGGACCGCAAGTTCTCGACTATTTGGGGCAATGGAGAACTCTATTTTCTGTGTAAGTCCCAATTATCGTACATACGATTTGAACCAGTCCAGGTTAGCAAATTCGATTTTTAAATCCATGTAAATTTATCCGACGGCAGTTCGACAGAACCGATCAAACGGACCGCAAGTTCTCGACTATTTGGGGCAATGGAGAACTCTATTTTCTGTGTAAGTCCCAATTATCGTACATACGATTTGAACCAGTCCAGGTTAGCAAATTCGATTTTTAAATCCATGTAAATTTATCCGACGGCAGTTCGACAGAACCGATCAAACGGACCGCAAGTTCTCGACTATTTGGGGCAATGGAGAACTCTATTTTCTGTGTAAGTCCCAATTATCGTACATACGATTTGAACCAGTCCAGGTTAGCAAATTCGATTTTTAAATCCATGTAAATTTATCCGACGGCAGTTCGACAGAACCGATCAAACGGACCGCAAGTTCTCGACTATTTGGGGCAATGGAGAACTCTATTTTCTGTGTAAGTCCCAATTATCGTACATACGATTTGAACCAGTCCAGGTTAGCAAATTCGATTTTTAAATCCATGTAAATTTATCCGACGGCAGTTCGACAGAACCGATCAAACGGACCGCAAGTTCTCGACTATTTGGGGCAATGGAGAACTCTATTTTCTGTGTAAGTCCCAATTATTGTACATACGATTTGAACCAGTCCAGGTTAGCAAATTCGATTTTTAAATCCATGTAAATTTATCCGACGGCAGTTCGACAGAACCGATCAAACGGACCGCAAGTTCTCGACTATTTGGGGCAATGGAGAACTCTATTTTCTGTGTAAGTCCCAATTATCGTACATACGATTTGAACCAGTCCAGGTTAGCAAATTCGATTTTTAAATCCATGTAAATTTATCCGACGGCAGTTCGACAGAACCGATCAAACGGACCGCAAGTTCTCGACTATTTGGGGCAATGGAGAACTCTATTTTCTGTGTAAGTCCCAATTATCGTACATACGATTTGAACCAGTCCAGGTTAGCAAATTCGATTTTTAAATCCATGTAAATTTATCCGACGGCAGTTCGACAGAACCGATCAAACGGACCGCAAGTTCTCGACTATTTGGGGCAATGGAGAACTCTATTTTCTGTGTAAGTCCCAATTATTGTACATACGATTTGAACCAGTCCAGGTTAGCAAATTCGATTTTTAAATCCATGTAAATTTATCCGACGGCAGTTCGACAGAACCGATCAAACGGACCGCAAGTTCTCGACTATTTGGGGCAATGGAGAACTCTATTTTCTGTGTAAGTCCCAATTATCGTACATACGATTTGAACCAGTCCAGGTTAGCAAATTCGATTTTTAAATCCATGTAAATTTATCCGACGGCAGTTCGACAGAACCGATCAAACGGACCGCAAGTTCTCGACTATTTGGGGCAATGGAGAACTCTATTTTCTGTGTAAGTCCCAATTATCGTACATACGATTTGAACCAGTCCAGGTTAGCAAATTCGATTTTTAAATCCATGTAAATTTATCCGACGGCAGTTCGACAGAACCGATCAAACGGACCGCAAGTTCTCGACTATTTGGGGCAATGGAGAACTCTATTTTCTGTGTAAGTCCCAATTATCGTACATACGATTTGAACCAGTCCAGGTTAGCAAATTCGATTTTTAAATCCATGTAAATTTATCCGACGGCAGTTCGACAGAACCGATCAAACGGACCGCAAGTTCTCGACTATTTGGGGCAATGGAGAACTCTATTTTCTGTGTAAGTCCCAATTATCGTACATACGATTTGAACCAGTCCAGGTTAGCAAATTCGATTTTTAAATCCATGTAAATTTATCCGACGGCAGTTCGACAGAACCGATCAAACGGACCGCAAGTTCTCGACTATTTGGGGCAATGGAGAACTCTATTTTCTGTGTAAGTCCCAATTATTGTACATACGATTTGAACCAGTCCAGGTTAGCAAATTCGATTTTTAAATCCATGTAAATTTATCCGACGGCAGTTCGACAGAACCGATCAAACGGACCGCAAGTTCTCGACTATTTGGGGCAATGGAGAACTCTATTTTCTGTGTAAGTCCCAATTATCGTACATACGATTTGAACCAGTCCAGGTTAGCAAATTCGATTTTTAAATCCATGTAAATTTATCCGACGGCAGTTCGACAGAACCGATCAAACGGACCGCAAGTTCTCGACTATTTGGGGCAATGGAGAACTCTATTTTCTGTGTAAGTCCCAATTATCGTACATACGATTTGAACCAGTCCAGGTTAGCAAATTCGATTTTTAAATCCATGTAAATTTATCCGACGGCAGTTCGACAGAACCGATCAAACGGACCGCAAGTTCTCGACTATTTGGGGCAATGGAGAACTCTATTTTCTGTGTAAGTCCCAATTATCGTCCTCACGATTTGAACCAGTCCAGGTTAGCAAATTCGATTTTTAAATCCATGTAAATTTATCCGACGGCAGTTCGACAGAACCGATCAAACGGACCGCAAGTTCTCGACTATTTGGGGCAATGGAGAACTCTATTTTCTGTGTAAGTCCCAATTATCGTACATACGATTTGAACCAGTCCAGGTTAGCAAATTCGATTTTTAAATCCATGTAAATTTATCCGACGGCAGTTCGACAGAACCGATCAAACGGACCGCAAGTTCTCGACTATTTGGGGCAATGGAGAACTCTATTTTCTGTGTAAGTCCCAATTATCGTACATACGATTTGAACCAGTCCAGGTTAGCAAATTCGATTTTTAAATCCATGTAAATTTATCCGACGGCAGTTCGACAGAACCGATCAAACGGACCGCAAGTTCTCGACTATTTGGGGCAATGGAGAACTCTATTTTCTGTGTAAGTCCCAATTATTGTACATACGATTTGAACCAGTCCAGGTTAGCAAATTCGATTTTTAAATCCATGTAAATTTATCCGACGGCAGTTCGACAGAACCGATCAAACGGACCGCAAGTTCTCGACTATTTGGGGCAATGGAGAACTCTATTTTCTGTGTAAGTCCCAATTATCGTACATACGATTTGAACCAGTCCAGGTTAGCAAATTCGATTTTTAAATCCATGTAAATTTATCCGACGGCAGTTCGACAGAACCGATCAAACGGACCGCAAGTTCTCGACTATTTGGGGCAATGGAGAACTCTATTTTCTGTGTAAGTCCCAATTATCGTACATACGATTTGAACCAGTCCAGGTTAGCAAATTCGATTTTTAAATCCATGTAAATTTATCCGACGGCAGTTCGACAGAACCGATCAAACGGACCGCAAGTTCTCGACTATTTGGGGCAATGGAGAACTCTATTTTCTGTGTAAGTCCCAATTATTGTCCTCACGATTTGAACCAGTCCAGGTTAGCAAATTCGATTTTTAAATCCATGTAAATTTATCCGACGGCAGTTCGACAGAACCGATCAAACGGACCGCAAGTTCTCGACTATTTGGGGCAATGGAGAACTCTATTTTCTGTGTAAGTCCCAATTATCGTACATACGATTTGAACCAGTCCAGGTTAGCAAATTCGATTTTTAAATCCATGTAAATTTATCCGACGGCAGTTCGACAGAACCGATCAAACGGACCGCAAGTTCTCGACTATTTGGGGCAATGGAGAACTCTATTTTCTGTGTAAGTCCCAATTATCGTACATACGATTTGAACCAGTCCAGGTTAGCAAATTCGATTTTTAAATCCATGTAAATTTATCCGACGGCAGTTCGACAGAACCGATCAAACGGACCGCAAGTTCTCGACTATTTGGGGCAATGGAGAACTCTATTTTCTGTGTAAGTCCCAATTATCGTACATACGATTTGAACCAGTCCAGGTTAGCAAATTCGATTTTTAAATCCATGTAAATTTATCCGACGGCAGTTCGACAGAACCGATCAAACGGACCGCAAGTTCTCGACTATTTGGGGCAATGGAGAACTCTATTTTCTGTGTAAGTCCCAATTATTGTACTTACGATTTGAACCAGTCCAGGTTAGCAAATTCGATTTTTAAATCCATGTAAATTTATCCGACGGCAGTTCGACAGAACCGATCAAACGGACCGCAAGTTCTCGACTATTTGGGGCAATGGAGAACTCTATTTTCTGTGTAAGTCCCAATTATCGTACATACGATTTGAACCAGTCCAGGTTAGCAAATTCGATTTTTAAATCCATGTAAATTTATCCGACGGCAGTTCGACAGAACCGATCAAACGGACCGCAAGTTCTCGACTATTTGGGGCAATGGAGAACTCTATTTTCTGTGTAAGTCCCAATTATCGTACATACGATTTGAACCAGTCCAGGTTAGCAAATTCGATTTTTAAATCCATGTAAATTTATCCGACGGCAGTTCGACAGAACCGATCAAACGGACCGCAAGTTCTCGACTATTTGGGGCAATGGAGAACTCTATTTTCTGTGTAAGTCCCAATTATCGTACATACGATTTGAACCAGTCCAGGTTAGCAAATTCGATTTTTAAATCCATGTAAATTTATCCGACGGCAGTTCGACAGAACCGATCAAACGGACCGCAAGTTCTCGACTATTTGGGGCAATGGAGAACTCTATTTTCTGTGTAAGTCCCAATTATCGTACATACGATTTGAACCAGTCCAGGTTAGCAAATTCGATTTTTAAATCCATGTAAATTTATCCGACGGCAGTTCGACAGAACCGATCAAACGGACCGCAAGTTCTCGACTATTTGGGGCAATGGAGAACTCTATTTTCTGTGTAAGTCCCAATTATCGTACATACGATTTGAACCAGTCCAGGTTAGCAAATTCGATTTTTAAATCCATGTAAATTTATCCGACGGCAGTTCGACAGAACCGATCAAACGGACCGCAAGTTCTCGACTATTTGGGGCAATGGAGAACTCTATTTTCTGTGTAAGTCCCAATTATCGTACATGAACCAGTCCAGGGTTAGCAAATTCGATTTTTAAATCCATGTAAATTTATCCGACGGCAGTTCGACAGAACCGATCAAACGGACCGCAAGTTCTCGACTATTTGGGGCAATGGAGAACTCTATTTTCTGTGTAAGTCCCAATTATCGTACATACGATTTGAACCAGTCCAGGTTAGCAAATTCGATTTTTAAATCCATGTAAATTTATCCGACGGCAGTTCGACAGAACCGATCAAACGGACCGCAAGTTCTCGACTATTTGGGGCAATGGAGAACTCTATTTTCTGTGTAAGTCCCAATTATCGTACATACGATTTGAACCAGTCCAGGTTAGCAAATTCGATTTTTAAATCCATGTAAATTTATCCGACGGCAGTTCGACAGAACCGATCAAACGGACCGCAAGTTCTCGACTATTTGGGGCAATGGAGAACTCTATTTTCTGTGTAAGTCCCAATTATCGTACATACGATTTGAACCAGTCCAGGTTAGCAAATTCGATTTTTAAATCCATGTAAATTTATCCGACGGCAGTTCGACAGAACCGATCAAACGGACCGCAAGTTCTCGACTATTTGGGGCAATGGAGAACTCTATTTTCTGTGTAAGTCCCAATTATCGTACATACGATTTGAACCAGTCCAGGTTAGCAAATTCGATTTTTAAATCCATGTAAATTTATCCGACGGCAGTTCGACAGAACCGATCAAACGGACCGCAAGTTCTCGACTATTTGGGGCAATGGAGAACTCTATTTTCTGTGTAAGTCCCAATTATCGTACATACGATTTGAACCAGTCCAGGTTAGCAAATTCGATTTTTAAATCCATGTAAATTTATCCGACGGCAGTTCGACAGAACCGATCAAACGGACCGCAAGTTCTCGACTATTTGGGGCAATGGAGAACTCTATTTTCTGTGTAAGTCCCAATTATCGTACATACGATTTGAACCAGTCCAGGTTAGCAAATTCGATTTTTAAATCCATGTAAATTTATCCGACGGCAGTTCGACAGAACCGATCAAACGGACCGCAAGTTCTCGACTATTTGGGGCAATGGAGAACTCTATTTTCTGTGTAAGTCCCAATTATCGTACATACGATTTGAACCAGTCCAGGTTAGCAAATTCGATTTTTAAATCCATGTAAATTTATCCGACGGCAGTTCGACAGAACCGATCAAACGGACCGCAAGTTCTCGACTATTTGGGGCAATGGAGAACTCTATTTTCTGTGTAAGTCCCAATTATCGTACATACGATTTGAACCAGTCCAGGTTAGCAAATTCGATTTTTAAATCCATGTAAATTTATCCGACGGCAGTTCGACAGAACCGATCAAACGGACCGCAAGTTCTCGACTATTTGGGGCAATGGAGAACTCTATTTTCTGTGTAAGTCCCAATTATCGTACATACGATTTGAACCAGTCCAGGTTAGCAAATTCGATTTTTAAATCCATGTAAATTTATCCGACGGCAGTTCGACAGAACCGATCAAACGGACCGCAAGTTCTCGACTATTTGGGGCAATGGAGAACTCTATTTTCTGTGTAAGTCCCAATTATCGTACATACGATTTGAACCAGTCCAGGTTAGCAAATTCGATTTTTAAATCCATGTAAATTTATCCGACGGCAGTTCGACAGAACCGATCAAACGGACCGCAAGTTCTCGACTATTTGGGGCAATGGAGAACTCTATTTTCTGTGTAAGTCCCAATTATCGTACATACGATTTGAACCAGTCCAGGTTAGCAAATTCGATTTTTAAATCCATGTAAATTTATCCGACGGCAGTTCGACAGAACCGATCAAACGGACCGCAAGTTCTCGACTATTTGGGGCAATGGAGAACTCTATTTTCTGTGTAAGTCCCAATTATCGTACATACGATTTGAACCAGTCCAGGTTAGCAAATTCGATTTTTAAATCCATGTAAATTTATCCGACGGCAGTTCGACAGAACCGATCAAACGGACCGCAAGTTCTCGACTATTTGGGGCAATGGAGAACTCTATTTTCTGTGTAAGTCCCAATTATCGTACATACGATTTGAACCAGTCCAGGTTAGCAAATTCGATTTTTAAATCCATGTAAATTTATCCGACGGCAGTTCGACAGAACCGATCAAACGGACCGCAAGTTCTCGACTATTTGGGGCAATGGAGAACTCTATTTTCTGTGTAAGTCCCAATTATCGTACATACGATTTGAACCAGTCCAGGTTAGCAAATTCGATTTTTAAATCCATGTAAATTTATCCGACGGCAGTTCGACAGAACCGATCAAACGGACCGCAAGTTCTCGACTATTTGGGGCAATGGAGAACTCTATTTTCTGTGTAAGTCCCAATTATCGTACATACGATTTGAACCAGTCCAGGTTAGCAAATTCGATTTTTAAATCCATGTAAATTTATCCGACGGCAGTTCGACAGAACCGATCAAACGGACCGCAAGTTCTCGACTATTTGGGGCAATGGAGAACTCTATTTTCTGTGTAAGTCCCAATTATTGTACATACGATTTGAACCAGTCCAGGTTAGCAAATTCGATTTTTAAATCCATGTAAATTTATCCGACGGCAGTTCGACAGAACCGATCAAACGGACCGCAAGTTCTCGACTATTTGGGGCAATGGAGAACTCTATTTTCTGTGTAAGTCCCAATTATCGTACATACGATTTGAACCAGTCCAGGTTAGCAAATTCGATTTTTAAATCCATGTAAATTTATCCGACGGCAGTTCGACAGAACCGATCAAACGGACCGCAAGTTCTCGACTATTTGGGGCAATGGAGAACTCTATTTTCTGTGTAAGTCCCAATTATTGTCCTCACGATTTGAACCAGTCCAGGTTAGCAAATTCGATTTTTAAATCCATGTAAATTTATCCGACGGCAGTTCGACAGAACCGATCAAACGGACCGCAAGTTCTCGACTATTTGGGGCAATGGAGAACTCTATTTTCTGTGTAAGTCCCAATTATCGTACATACGATTTGAACCAGTCCAGGTTAGCAAATTCGATTTTTAAATCCATGTAAATTTATCCGACGGCAGTTCGACAGAACCGATCAAACGGACCGCAAGTTCTCGACTATTTGGGGCAATGGAGAACTCTATTTTCTGTGTAAGTCCCAATTATCGTACATACGATTTGAACCAGTCCAGGTTAGCAAATTCGATTTTTAAATCCATGTAAATTTATCCGACGGCAGTTCGACAGAACCGATCAAACGGACCGCAAGTTCTCGACTATTTGGGGCAATGGAGAACTCTATTTTCTGTGTAAGTCCCAATTATTGTACATACGATTTGAACCAGTCCAGGTTAGCAAATTCGATTTTTAAATCCATGTAAATTTATCCGACGGCAGTTCGACAGAACCGATCAAACGGACCGCAAGTTCTCGACTATTTGGGGCAATGGAGAACTCTATTTTCTGTGTAAGTCCCAATTATCGTACATACGATTTGAACCAGTCCAGGTTAGCAAATTCGATTTTTAAATCCATGTAAATTTATCCGACGGCAGTTCGACAGAACCGATCAAACGGACCGCAAGTTCTCGACTATTTGGGGCAATGGAGAACTCTATTTTCTGTGTAAGTCCCAATTATCGTACATACGATTTGAACCAGTCCAGGTTAGCAAATTCGATTTTTAAATCCATGTAAATTTATCCGACGGCAGTTCGACAGAACCGATCAAACGGACCGCAAGTTCTCGACTATTTGGGGCAATGGAGAACTCTATTTTCTGTGTAAGTCCCAATTATCGTACATACGATTTGAACCAGTCCAGGTTAGCAAATTCGATTTTTAAATCCATGTAAATTTATCCGACGGCAGTTCGACAGAACCGATCAAACGGACCGCAAGTTCTCGACTATTTGGGGCAATGGAGAACTCTATTTTCTGTGTAAGTCCCAATTATCGTACATACGATTTGAACCAGTCCAGGTTAGCAAATTCGATTTTTAAATCCATGTAAATTTATCCGACGGCAGTTCGACAGAACCGATCAAACGGACCGCAAGTTCTCGACTATTTGGGGCAATGGAGAACTCTATTTTCTGTGTAAGTCCCAATTATCGTACATACGATTTGAACCAGTCCAGGTTAGCAAATTCGATTTTTAAATCCATGTAAATTTATCCGACGGCAGTTCGACAGAACCGATCAAACGGACCGCAAGTTCTCGACTATTTGGGGCAATGGAGAACTCTATTTTCTGTGTAAGTCCCAATTATCGTACATACGATTTGAACCAGTCCAGGTTAGCAAATTCGATTTTTAAATCCATGTAAATTTATCCGACGGCAGTTCGACAGAACCGATCAAACGGACCGCAAGTTCTCGACTATTTGGGGCAATGGAGAACTCTATTTTCTGTGTAAGTCCCAATTATTGTCCTCACGATTTGAACCAGTCCAGGTTAGCAAATTCGATTTTTAAATCCATGTAAATTTATCCGACGGCAGTTCGACAGAACCGATCAAACGGACCGCAAGTTCTCGACTATTTGGGGCAATGGAGAACTCTATTTTCTGTGTAAGTCCCAATTATCGTACATACGATTTGAACCAGTCCAGGTTAGCAAATTCGATTTTTAAATCCATGTAAATTTATCCGACGGCAGTTCGACAGAACCGATCAAACGGACCGCAAGTTCTCGACTATTTGGGGCAATGGAGAACTCTATTTTCTGTGTAAGTCCCAATTATCGTACATACGATTTGAACCAGTCCAGGTTAGCAAATTCGATTTTTAAATCCATGTAAATTTATCCGACGGCAGTTCGACAGAACCGATCAAACGGACCGCAAGTTCTCGACTATTTGGGGCAATGGAGAACTCTATTTTCTGTGTAAGTCCCAATTATCGTACATACGATTTGAACCAGTCCAGGTTAGCAAATTCGATTTTTAAATCCATGTAAATTTATCCGACGGCAGTTCGACAGAACCGATCAAACGGACCGCAAGTTCTCGACTATTTGGGGCAATGGAGAACTCTATTTTCTGTGTAAGTCCCAATTATTGTACATACGATTTGAACCAGTCCAGGTTAGCAAATTCGATTTTTAAATCCATGTAAATTTATCCGACGGCAGTTCGACAGAACCGATCAAACGGACCGCAAGTTCTCGACTATTTGGGGCAATGGAGAACTCTATTTTCTGTGTAAGTCCCAATTATCGTACATACGATTTGAACCAGTCCAGGTTAGCAAATTCGATTTTTAAATCCATGTAAATTTATCCGACGGCAGTTCGACAGAACCGATCAAACGGACCGCAAGTTCTCGACTATTTGGGGCAATGGAGAACTCTATTTTCTGTGTAAGTCCCAATTATCGTACATACGATTTGAACCAGTCCAGGTTAGCAAATTCGATTTTTAAATCCATGTAAATTTATCCGACGGCAGTTCGACAGAACCGATCAAACGGACCGCAAGTTCTCGACTATTTGGGGCAATGGAGAACTCTATTTTCTGTGTAAGTCCCAATTATTGTACATACGATTTGAACCAGTCCAGGTTAGCAAATTCGATTTTTAAATCCATGTAAATTTATCCGACGGCAGTTCGACAGAACCGATCAAACGGACCGCAAGTTCTCGACTATTTGGGGCAATGGAGAACTCTATTTTCTGTGTAAGTCCCAATTATTGTACATACGATTTGAACCAGTCCAGGTTAGCAAATTCGATTTTTAAATCCATGTAAATTTATCCGACGGCAGTTCGACAGAACCGATCAAACGGACCGCAAGTTCTCGACTATTTGGGGCAATGGAGAACTCTATTTTCTGTGTAAGTCCCAATTATCGTACATACGATTTGAACCAGTCCAGGTTAGCAAATTCGATTTTTAAATCCATGTAAATTTATCCGACGGCAGTTCGACAGAACCGATCAAACGGACCGCAAGTTCTCGACTATTTGGGGCAATGGAGAACTCTATTTTCTGTGTAAGTCCCAATTATCGTACATACGATTTGAACCAGTCCAGGTTAGCAAATTCGATTTTTAAATCCATGTAAATTTATCCGACGGCAGTTCGACAGAACCGATCAAACGGACCGCAAGTTCTCGACTATTTGGGGCAATGGAGAACTCTATTTTCTGTGTAAGTCCCAATTATCGTACATACGATTTGAACCAGTCCAGGTTAGCAAATTCGATTTTTAAATCCATGTAAATTTATCCGACGGCAGTTCGACAGAACCGATCAAACGGACCGCAAGTTCTCGACTATTTGGGGCAATGGAGAACTCTATTTTCTGTGTAAGTCCCAATTATTGTACATACGATTTGAACCAGTCCAGGTTAGCAAATTCGATTTTTAAATCCATGTAAATTTATCCGACGGCAGTTCGACAGAACCGATCAAACGGACCGCAAGTTCTCGACTATTTGGGGCAATGGAGAACTCTATTTTCTGTGTAAGTCCCAATTATCGTACATACGATTTGAACCAGTCCAGGTTAGCAAATTCGATTTTTAAATCCATGTAAATTTATCCGACGGCAGTTCGACAGAACCGATCAAACGGACCGCAAGTTCTCGACTATTTGGGGCAATGGAGAACTCTATTTTCTGTGTAAGTCCCAATTATCGTACATACGATTTGAACCAGTCCAGGTTAGCAAATTCGATTTTTAAATCCATGTAAATTTATCCGACGGCAGTTCGACAGAACCGATCAAACGGACCGCAAGTTCTCGACTATTTGGGGCAATGGAGAACTCTATTTTCTGTGTAAGTCCCAATTATCGTACATACGATTTGAACCAGTCCAGGTTAGCAAATTCGATTTTTAAATCCATGTAAATTTATCCGACGGCAGTTCGACAGAACCGATCAAACGGACCGCAAGTTCTCGACTATTTGGGGCAATGGAGAACTCTATTTTCTGTGTAAGTCCCAATTATCGTACATACGATTTGAACCAGTCCAGGTTAGCAAATTCGATTTTTAAATCCATGTAAATTTATCCGACGGCAGTTCGACAGAACCGATCAAACGGACCGCAAGTTCTCGACTATTTGGGGCAATGGAGAACTCTATTTTCTGTGTAAGTCCCAATTATCGTACATACGATTTGAACCAGTCCAGGTTAGCAAATTCGATTTTTAAATCCATGTAAATTTATCCGACGGCAGTTCGACAGAACCGATCAAACGGACCGCAAGTTCTCGACTATTTGGGGCAATGGAGAACTCTATTTTCTGTGTAAGTCCCAATTATCGTACATACGATTTGAACCAGTCCAGGTTAGCAAATTCGATTTTTAAATCCATGTAAATTTATCCGACGGCAGTTCGACAGAACCGATCAAACGGACCGCAAGTTCTCGACTATTTGGGGCAATGGAGAACTCTATTTTCTGTGTAAGTCCCAATTATTGTACATACGATTTGAACCAGTCCAGGTTAGCAAATTCGATTTTTAAATCCATGTAAATTTATCCGACGGCAGTTCGACAGAACCGATCAAACGGACCGCAAGTTCTCGACTATTTGGGGCAATGGAGAACTCTATTTTCTGTGTAAGTCCCAATTATCGTACATACGATTTGAACCAGTCCAGGTTAGCAAATTCGATTTTTAAATCCATGTAAATTTATCCGACGGCAGTTCGACAGAACCGATCAAACGGACCGCAAGTTCTCGACTATTTGGGGCAATGGAGAACTCTATTTTCTGTGTAAGTCCCAATTATCGTACATACGATTTGAACCAGTCCAGGTTAGCAAATTCGATTTTTAAATCCATGTAAATTTATCCGACGGCAGTTCGACAGAACCGATCAAACGGACCGCAAGTTCTCGACTATTTGGGGCAATGGAGTATAACACTTTGTGTATACCCGTTGCTCAGTAACCAGGAGCGATGGATGGGTTCGATGAGTTTTTCTGTTTCATTAACAATAGCTGTTACAGGGCGCCACCCCGATTTGTAAAATCTAAAGAATCCCACAATCGTGGAATAGGATTCCGTTAAACAAAATAAAGTTTAAATCAAACAATTTAATGATTAACAAAAAATTAACAAATGGAAGTGAAATATACCACTCTAATAATGTGGTAGATCTTATTGTGCTAAGGGAGTTCGAACTCGTTTTTAAATTGAAGAAATAAATTTTAGAATTTTGAAATTATTTTAAAATTCAATACAAATTGTTGAGCTATCAGTCACAGTAGTGATATGCGCTTCAAGGACGCATACCTGAGATAAATCCTGTTTAACAGGAAGATTTTAACAAAGAATTCGAAAATCAAAATTTACGTTAAATGTTAATAAAAATATGATTGATAATTATAATAACTATAATGGTATTCGAAGAGATAATGATTTCACGCGTACGAAACGTAAAAATAAATAAGAGATCTTTCCCTTGATAATATAATGAATATTAACAATTAACTAAAGATTAACTTATCTTCACGATGAAACGGCACGATGATAATCGCCAACCACACAACTGGATGAGAGAAATGCACGGTAGCAGGAACGACCTAAAACGTCCGTTACGGAAATGCAGCCAAGTACGCCACTGGGGAAACGATAGTACTCGAACTGGATAAGTGCGTCCAAAAACGCCGGTACAAACAGAAACACCGTATTTTCTCCAGGTCTCCGAACATACCCCTATACAAGAGAATTAGAACCCCAAAGAATGAATTTGAAAAGAAAATATTACCTTTCTCTGGGGTATTTAACGGTAACGATAATATTCCATTACGGAATCGATACGGTAAGTTCCCAATTGTTAAATTGTAAAAAAACGAAACTAAAAGTAACGTCGGACCAATTCAACGTTAACAAGGGAAGTGAAGACTACCACGTCCGGGTACTAAAAACTGGTTTTCAAAAAACGTGATTGCGCAGAATTCGAAAAAGGCTGCATGCTCAAATACTCTCACCGCGCCCTACTATACTAGAATTTTCCAGAACATGTTGACAAAAAAATTTGAATTCAAATAATTTAATTGAACTATCTCTTCTTATTAATTTACCTCCACTATACGTAAAAAAATTGTAAGATAGTGAAAAAGAGAGAAAGAGAGCGTGAGAAAGAGGGAGGGGAAGAGAGAGAGAGAGAGAAAGAGAGAGAGAGACCTTAAGTTTCGGGAGCCCAGAGCTTAAGAGGGAAGAAAAGAAAAAGGGAAACTCCATTAAGCGGGTTACATCCCTACCTCTGAAGGTCTACTGCTGAAAGAAGAAGAAACAATAAAGGAAAGACAGGATTAAGGTACGGGACACTGCAGCAGAGACAGCGTGAAGGTTGTCATAGCACACCCTCAAGAAGCTTAAATGGCAATAACAAATCAAGTGTTTGACTGGTTGCAAGGGTGCGGGAATACCACCCTGCAACCAAGTGAACAGGCCCAAATCCCTAAACTAGGATTCAGCCCGGAAAGAAAGAACGACACGAGATACATCAAGATGTTCAAGCATCCACCTAAAGCGATAAGAGAAAAGATACGGTACGGTACGGTAAATAGATGAACACTTGAAACATCCCGACACAACGACATATCGCTCCTCTTGCAACGTCTGATGTTATGACGAAAATGGTACCCAAGCAATTAGTAGGACCCTATGGCCTCCTACTCCAGCCAGGTTCTCCCTAAAGAAGGGAAAATCAAAGCCCCGAACAGAGACGGAAACGATAGATACGCCAATGGAACATTTTAATGTTACAGGAGAACTCAATTTCCTGTGTAAGTCCCTATTATCGTACATACGATTTGAACCTGTCCGGGTTAGCAAATTCGATTTTTAAATCCATGTAAATCTATCCGACAGCAGTTTGACTGAACCGATCAAACGGACCGCAAGTTCTCGACTATTTGGGGCAATGGAGAACTCTATTTTCTGTGTAAGTCCCAATTATCGTACATACGATTTAAACCAGTCCAGGTTAGTAAATTCGATTTTTAAATCCATGTATATTTATCCGACGGCAGTTCGACAGAACCGATCAAACGGACCGCAAGTTCTCGACTATTTGGGGCAATGGAGAACTCTATTTTCTGTGTAAGTCCCATTTATTGTCCTCACGATTTGAACCTGTCCTGGTTAGCAAATTCGATTTTTAAATCCATGTAAATTTATCCGACGGCAGTTCGACAGAACCGATCAAACGGACCGCAAGTTCTCGACTATTTGGGGCAATGGAGAACTCTATTTTCTGTGTAAGTCCCAATTATTGTACATACGATTTGAACCTGTACGGGTTAGCAAATTCGATTTTTAAATCCATGTATATTTATCCGACGGCAGTTCGACAGAACCGATCAAACGGACCGCAAGTTCTCGACTATTTGAGGCAATGGAGAACTCTATTTTCTGTGTAAGTCCCAATTATCGTACATACGATTTGAACCTGTCTGGTTAGCAAATTCGATTTTTAAATCCATGTAAATTTATCCGACGGCAGTTCGACAGAACCGATCAAACGGACCGCAAGTTCTCGACTATTTGGGGCAATGGAGAACTCTATTTTCTGTGTAAGTCCCAATTATCGTACATACGATTTGAACCTGTCCAGGTTAGCAAATTCGATTTTTAAATCCATGTAAATTTATCCGACGGCAGTTCGACAGAACCGATCAAACGGACCGCAAGTTCTCGACTTTTTGGGGCAAAGGAGAACTCTATTTTCTGTGTAAGTCCCAATTATCGTACATACGATTTAAACCAGTCCGGGTTAGCTAATTCGACTTTTATATCCATGTAAATTTATCCGACGGCAGTTCGACAGAATCGATCAAACGGACCGCAAGTTCTCGACTGTTTGAGGCAATGGAGAACTCTATTTTCTGTGCAAATCCCAATTATTGTCCTCACGATTTGAACCTGTCCTGGTTAGCAAATTCGATTTTTAAATCCATGTAAATTTATCCGACGGCAGTTCGACAGAACCGATCAAACGGACCGCAAGTTCTCGACTATTTGGGGCAATGGAGAACTCTATTTTCTGTGCAAGTCCCAATTATCGTACATACGATTTGAACCTGTCCAGGTTAGCAAATTCGATTTTTAAATCCATGTAAATTTATCCGACGGCAGTTCGACAGAACCGATCTAACGGACCGCAAGTTCTCGACTATTTGGGGCAATGGAGAACTCTATTTTCTGTGTAAGTCCCAATTATCGTACATACGATTTGAACCTGTCCAGGTTAGCAAATTCGATTTTTAAATCCATGTAAATTTATCCGACGGCAGTTCGACAGAACCGATCAAACGGACCGCAAGTTCTCGACTATTTGGGGCAATGGAGAACTCTATTTTCTGTGTAAGTCCCAATTATCGTACATACGATTTGAACCAGTCCGGGTTAGCTAATTCGATTTTTAAGTCCATGTAAATTTATCCGACGCAGTTCGACAGAACCGATCAAACGGACCGCAAGTTCTCGACTGTTTGAGGCAATGGAGAACTCTATTTTCTGTGCAAATCCCAATTATTGTCCTCACGATTTGAACCCGCCCTGGTTAGCAAATTCGATTTTTAAATCCATGTAAATTTATCCGACGGCAGTTCGACAGAACCGATCAAACGGACCGCAAGTTCTCGACTATTTGGGGCAATGGAGAACTCTATTTTCTGTGTGAGTCCCAATTATCGTACATACGATTTGAACCTGTCCTGGTTAGCAAATTCGATTTTTAAATCCATGTAAATTTATCCGACGGCAGTTCGACAGAACCGATCTAACGGACCGCAAGTTCTCGACTATTTGGGGCAATGGAGAACTCTATTTTCTGTGTAAGTCCCAATTATCGTACATACGATTTGAACCTGTCCAGGTTAGCAAATTCGATTTTTAAATCCATGTAAATTTATCCGACGGCAGTTCGACAGAACCGATCAAACGGACCGCAAGTTCTCAACTATTTGGGGCAATGGAGAACTCTATTTTCTGAGTAAGTCCCAATTATCATACATACGATTTGAACCAGTCCAGGTTAGTAAATTCGATTTTTAAATCCATGTATATTTATCCGACGGCAGTTCGACAGAGCCGATCAAACGGACCGCAAGTTCTCGACTATTTGGGGCAATGGAGAACTCTATTTTCTGTGTAAGTCCCAGATATCGTACATACGATTTGAACCAGTCCGGGTTAGCAAATTCGATTTTTAAATCCATGTATATTTATCCGACGGCAGTTCGACAGAACCGATTAAACGGACCGCAAGTTCTCGACTATTTGGGGCAATGGAGAACTCTATTTTCTGTGTAAGTCCCAATTATCGTACATACGATTTGAACCAGTCCGGGTTAGCTAATTCGATTTTTATATCCATGTAAATTTATCCGACGGCAGTTCGACAGAACCGATCAAACGGACCGCAAGTTCTCGACTATTTGGGGCAATGGAGAACTCTATTTTCTGAGTAAGTCCCTACTATCGTACATACGATTTGAACCTGTCCGGGTTAGCAAATTCGATTTTCAAATCCATGTAAATTTATCCGACGGCAGTTCGACAGAACCGATCAAACGGGCCGCAAGTTCTCGACTATTTGGGTCAATGGAGAACTCTATTTTCTGAGTAAGTCCCAATTATCATACATACGATTTGAACCAGTCCAGGTTAGTAAATTCGATTTTTAAATCCATGTATATTTATCCGACGGCAGTTCGACAGAACCGATCAAACGGACCGCAAGTTCTCGACTATTTGGGGCAATGGAGAACTCTATTTTCTGTGTTAGTCCCAATTATCGTACATACGATTTGAACCAGTCCGGGTTAGCAAATTCGATTTTTAAATCCATGTAAATTTATCCGACGGCAGTTCGACAGAACCGATCTAACGGACCGCAAGTTCTCGACTATTTGGGGCAATGGAGAACTCTATTTTCTGTGTGAGTCCCAATTATCGTACATACGATTTGAACCTGTCCTGGTTAGCAAATTCGATTTTTAAATCCATGTAAATTTATCCGACGGCAGTTCGACAGAACCGATCTAACGGACCGCAAGTTCTCGACTATTTGGGGCAATGGAGAACTCTATTTTCTGTGTAAGTCCCAATTATCGTACATACGATTTGAACCTGTCCAGGTTAGCAAATTCGATTTTTAAATCCATGTAAATTTATCCGACGGCAGTTCGACAGAACCGATCAAACGGACCGCAAGTTCTCGACTATTTGGGGCAATGGAGAACTCTATTTTCTGTGTAAGTCCCAATTATCGTACATACGATTTGAACCAGTCCGGGTTAGCTTATTCGATTTTTATGTCCATGTAAATTTATCCGACGGCAGTTCGACAGAACCGATCAAACGGACCGCAAGTTCTCGACTATTTGGGGCAATGGAGAACTCTATTTTCTGAGTAAGTCCCAATTATCGTACATACGATTTGAACCTGTCCGGGTTAGCAAATTCGATTTTTAAGTCCATGTAAATTTATCCGACGGCAGTTCGACAGAACCGATCAAACGGGCCGCAAGTTCTCGACTGTTTGAGGCAATGGAGAACTCTATTTTCTGTGCAAATCCCAATTATTGTCCTCACGATTTGAACCCGTCCGGGTTAGCAAA